>BSBK01004864.1:425000-580672 GCA_027943335.1 Chamaecyparis obtusa
ATAGCTCAAATATATGCCTAGATGAAGTCCTAAACCTACATCCACATGTCACATGAAAGGTCCTCTTAAGAATTGAAGGTTTCAAAATGAAATACATGAGAAACAATAATAAAAATAAGTAAAGGAGGATATCTCAACTACAAAATAATCAAGGCATACAATCGAAAAAAGCATGGTAAAAGCCCAACTACACATAGCTCAGTCAACCACAATGTTAAGAGCACAAATTCTTATAGAATCCATAAAATATCTCATTAGATTATGAGAAAGGATCACAAGATAACAAATTATAATTGGAGGATATAACACTCCCAAACAATGAAGCACCAAAACAGAGCAAAATGAACAAATGCCCAAAATCCCCAAACTACTTGATTGGCCACTATGAAAAGTGTTTGGATTCTGAGGGACTCAATAACACATCTCATGGAAACACAAGGAAGAATCACAAGGGTCAACATGACCAAAAATATAATTTCCAATAAATTCTTGCAAGAAGTAAAAATTAGCAAACTTTATTCAACAAGGCATATTAAGATTGCAATCAAATATAACTAGAATGTCCTATATCCATTCCATTTTTTCAATCACAAAATAGACATGGAATACTATCAAAAGCACTCACTTGTTCATTACCAAGAATTTTTAGATATAGATATTTATCGAATGAGGTGGAGGATCATAAAATTTAGTTAGCCATTAAGGAAAACTTCGAGTGGGTGTGCAGTGACATTACTCTTTCTAGTCCCAAGTTATCTCCCTCTCCTAAGGAGTTTTGTATTTATATATCAAGCCTAGAATTTGAACTGGAATATATCTTAGTCTCTCTTTAAGTAGAAGAAAGCTAGGTTATATATCAGATGGAAACATCCTTGGGGTCGGTTTAAAGTTAATACAAATGGGACAGGGAAGGGTAACCGTCGACCTACAGCATGTGGGCGAGTGATACATGACCATTCAGATAGATTAGTTTTGGAAATGGAACTTACTTTAGGGACCTAGAAAAACCATTTCACTTACACTAGTACAATTTATCTAGGCTTGAAAATATCCAAAGACAAAGGCTTGTCTAAAATGTGGATTGAGAGTGATTCATTAAATATCATAAACTTCCTTAAAGGGTCATTCCCTCTGAGTTGGAAAATTAAGAACATCATTAAAGATTACTTTGAGATACTTAATTAGTTTTAGGATTTCCATATTTCTCATGTATACCATGTGAGAGAAACCAAGCAGTGGATTATATTTCTAATAAAGGGGTTTTAGCTCATCATTGTTTGCGTTGGGAAGTAGTGGACCATATCCCTATGGATATGAGCTTTCTAATTTGAAATGATCCAAATGGGTGTCCTTTTAAGTAATAACTATGTTTAAAAGATTGAGCTATGTTTAAATGATCTCTCTGTCTCTGTCTCTCTCTCTCTCTCTCTCATTGTTGTTTAAATTTATATTTATGAATGTTGTACAAATTTTATTGTAAGTTTTTGTTTGTAAGGTAAAATATAATTTAAATATTAATTATAAATTATATATTTTGTGTGTGTGTGTGTGTGTGTCTACATATATATATATATATATATATATATATATATATATATATATATATATATATATATATATATATATATATATATATATATATATATATATATATATATATATATTCATGGATGATTTTAGCACAAATGAGTTGTTAGGTTAGTAGGCACCTCCACCTCAACTCCATGACAACCTACGACTCCACCTCCACCTCCACCAACTTTGGAGGAGTTGAGAGAAAATATGAGGAGAAATGTTTCTTCCATTATACAAGACATTAGTACCATTAGATATGATCCTCATTCCCCTCCCCAGCTACTACATCTTGCAGATAGCATACAAGGCATTATAGATTCTATACAGACATTAGACAATGAGCTAGATAGTTTTTTCATGTGGATGGACTCCATGCATGTGTATTATACTGAAAACCTCTCTAATAAATAGGTCCATGACTTAAAGATTTCAAAATTTTATTTGCACCGTCATTTTGTGAGCCCTAAAATGGGTGAAATAATAAATGATAAAAAAACATGCATATCTATTAAATGGTGTCAACACCCACAAATATATGAGCATTTTTTCCCAGAGTAGTTGTGGATGGTATTTGGCCATCATTTGCATCCTAATTATGAGTTTCCCATGTTATGGTGTGAACTTGAATTGGGTGAAAATACCTAGTTACTTTGACATGGGAGCATTCTAGGGGGTCGACAAAGGTATGCCAGAGGACATGCCAAGGGGAAAATTGAGTGATAGAGTTATAAATAATGTATGTAATAATTCCCTTTTTCCTCTTCCTACTCCATTTTTCCAGGCACCTATCCATCATCGAGTAGTTAACTCTACTATTGTTTCATTGAGGGCCCTTTCAGGCAATTTGTTAGAGCAGTTTATCCAGATGTGGGTTATTCCTAGCATAGAACATAATTGAACATGTTGCGAGGATATTTGTATGGGTCCCCAAAGTGATCATGTTGGTATTCCTATGGTAGATATGATGATGAAAATGATGATGGTGTATGATATGTGTAGGATCATGGTATGCCAAACTAGGATCTTAAGTGGCAATGAAAATTCAGAAAACCAAGTTTAGGCAAGTTGACATAAAAAATTGAACAAGTTATAAATATTATATAAAAAATATGTAAGAAGGGAATCTGTATAAAATTGAATTTAGTTTGTAAGATATTAGGCATTTTTTGAAAAACAATTATTCTATATGTTGAAAATTTCAAATTTCAATGTAGTAGTACGAAAATTTTAGGAAAAAATAAGAAGTAGGTGTATGTCAGACCACCTTAAACACAATCAAATGATAATTTATTTTAAAAGATTCTAGATATAAGTAGTAGACTCATGTAAAAATGTGACACATGATATTTTTTTCTAATTTATTTCCAAGTAAATAATTAATTATAATTTTTCTTCTACAACTTTTTCAGAATAAAAATACTCTTGTGTCTGACCATGTTAACTTAGTCTAAACTTTATTAAATTCAAATTTTTTTTTACTTTTATTATAGTAGTAAAATCATAGAATGTGACACATATTTTGGATTTAAAAAATTCTATATAGTTTGAAAGATATAGCTATTTTTCAATAAGTCTATCAATCAGGAATAGAAAGATAACAAGTAGACTTGTATGTCTAACCATATTAAAAGAAATCAAATGATAATATTTTTTTTATAACATTCTAGATAAAAGTAGTAGACTCATGCACATATGTGATGTATATTTTTTTCCAAGTTAATAATTAATTATGATTTTTCTACTACAAATTTTCCTGAATATAAAAACTATCATGTCCAACCACCTTAACTTGGTCTAAACTTCATCAAATTGAAAGAAATTTTTATTATTATTGTATTAGGTGAAGCATAGAATATGATGTATATTTTAGATTCCAAAATGTTATACTGTTTGAAACTTATAGTTATTTTTCAAATAGTCTATCAATCAGTACCTCTTTTTCACATCACCACTTTTTGGCATACCATGATCCTGCACATACCTTGTAAACATGGATGACATCTCATCATATTTTTATGTTCTTTGTGCTGATGATGATCATCATGTAGAGGTAAATTTATTTATAATTTAAATAGTGCATTATTAAATTCCACATATGAACCATAACATGTGGATTTTTTGTTGAATAAAGGAGGGATGAAACCATGTTGTCTAGGGACCATCATCATCATCATCTTACCTTGACTCCTTGATATGTCAGCTCTCCTTTCATGGTATGCACTTTGACCTAGAAACATAGAAGTACATTTAAAATATTTAGTATTAAATCTTGAATTTAATAACATGTTTCATATATTTTTGCAATTTTGTAGGGTGTTTCATGTAATACTAAGGTTAGCAGTTCTTTGTGCCCTCTCCCATCAGTCATTGATGATGAACTACAACTAATTTGAATAAACTGTATGACTTGAAGATCTATGATTTGAGATCACTAAGTTGTTGATTAGATATGTAAGATGATTAAATCAGTAATATATTGTCATTGATGTCAACTAGTTTTGACAATACTTATTGTTACCCAAATTTTCCTATGCATCAAATTTGGAAAAAAACCATCCCTAGGCCTCTATTTTTATCTTGTCAAACACCCCAAAAGATTTCACGAGTCTACCTCTTTTCCCCTTGTCTCTGCAATATCTTTTAGGTCTCTGGCTAGAAGAAAAACCCTTAAAAAAATTCATAAACTAGTCGTTACCCTATAAAACCCTTTGGCCACGTTATATTTTTATGTTACTTTATCCCAGTCACTTAAGTCATCCCAAATTACATGTGCACAAAATAAATCCTTTAGTCACCAAGTCTTTGATTCCCGGCTGTTAACCCCTTAACATTTAGCGATCCTGCGAGCGGTTACCATTTCAGTTGGTGGTCTCAGTTCGCTGGCCAGGTGAAGATTTTGGATTTGATAGTTGTCGCATGATCTCATCACGCTGGAAGATTCCATGAGATCTTGCGATGATCATCAATTTTCCTACCTGTAGAGTTCATCTTGTCAGTCGGACTAGTGCCACCTCATCTGATTTGGCAGCTCCTGATTCATCGACGGTGTCTAATTTGGTTGTCTATCAGTGGGCCCTTTCCTTTTGGCATGTTAAGCTTTAGTTTCATCGTATGGCTATCATTATACCACAAGTCAAAGAAGCTCATCCTTTATCATCCCAGTATAGCGACAGATGTAGATCCTTCTCCATCACCTAGCTTCTGATAGTGGGTCCTATGTTAGGAAAACATGCAACGTGGATCCGTTTGGCAGCTTGTGATTGGTCATTTGAAAGTACAGTTAGCATCTATTAGTGGGGCCAAGTATCTACAGATGTGTCAGAGGAGATTGGATCTATGGCTGGCATAAAAGTGCAAGGAATATTTTGTGGCTTTGAGATCATGTGACTACCATTAGATTGGCATCTCAGTTAGTGGATCCGTTGTCAAAGGACTACCGAGGTGTATGCTGATGAAGCAGGTCAGAACGAATGAAAGTATGCAACATGTATGTTGTCAATGGGTCCATGGGGTCAAGGCTTTCTAAAGAGGTTAACGTGTGATCAGATCTTGTGGCTATCATTATACCAGAGATCCAAGAAGCTCGATCGTTACAATGGCGGTATAGTGACAACCGTCTGATGGTGTTCTCAGGGACATGGGTCCAAGGTCTATTAGGGATGCTGGTTTGCTCACTTTTGATTGGCTACTGACTACCGAGGTGGCATTTGACTTGTTAAGATGGATTTTGAACTATTTTAAAAGGTGCATTTGGGTTGTTCATCTGCTGGGAAGATTTCACATCGATGACTACATTTTAAACATATATCTGCTAGCCGTTATATTCAAATTTAAATATTTCTCTATAGGGTTTTGGCTAGGGTTTGCATTTTGTAGCCATGCACAATAGTTTGAGTTGTTGGAATTTATTTCTCAGGATAGGGATGGTTGGAAGGTTGATGATAGACAATCTGATAGTTGGTGCCATGGATTTCACAGAATACCACATCATGCTGAAAGCTTTAATGAGCTTGGCACCACCTTTTGTAGGGTTAATCATTTTAAACCCAGATATCATACCAGGATCAGATTGGATGCATTCATGGCTTAGAGGAGTTGCAGGTGGATAGATGGATCAAGGTTGATATGTCTACAAGTGGGCTCAGTACCAGGATCAACACGCAAGGAAAAGATTTGATTTGATCACCAGTTGTTCTCAGAGATTTGATGTTGGTAATTAGTGTACCATTAGGGCTCAATATTTTATTGAAGATTTATCTAACCCTAGTTAGGTTTTTCTCTTTCCTGCGTGCAGGAGATGTATATATTGTATTTTGGAGCCTTAGTGCTTAGAGGTTAGAGAGTTCATTTTTGTAAGAAGAAAGTCTCTTTCTTAGAAGGCTATATGTGCAATTTCCTGCCCTCTGGTCTCCTACATTCTGTAACCTCCCATTGGTAATTCAGAGATTGAAGATATTTTGTGACATTTCTCATGTCCCTATGCCTTTTTTGTGTGAGTTATCTCTTATTGAATCAAAGTATTTATATGTCTCTCAATGATATCTTAGGGTTCTTGATCCTTCTTTCTTTCTGCAATTCATGTGTATTATTGTGAATGATTTGATGTAAACGCTTTTGTGGGTATACTACAACCCCTTAACAATCTTGTCTCATTCCTATACCTAGTTGCAGAGTTGAATGTTTGTTTGCAAGTCATAGATTGTTGTCTACCCCAAGGAGTGTCATTATTTGTTAAAGGATCTCTTTCTTTCCCTGAATACCCTCTTTGTTTGCAAACCCCTCCTATGAAATACTTATGCAAGCATATTCAGTAGGTTGTGACCTACTAGACCTAAGTCTCTCATTGATTTCATCCTACATACTAAGATCCAAACCCTAGTTTCGGTGCATCACCTAGTAGGTAGTTTTCTTTCAGTCATTTTCCCTTTCAAGAATTCCTTCTATCCCTTTCCCTCAAAAGTTTTACTTTACATGTTAAGAAGAAAATTAAGGTGATTATCCAAGAGGAACCAGCCTAGAACCTAGAGGTCTCATCTTAGTTAGCAAAGGTCCCACAAACTAGAGATGATTCCCATGTTATACTGAGTTATCAAGACCATGAGTGCTTGAGACAAAGGTGCAAACTTAGTGTATAACATTTCTGGCATGCCCGGTGGGACCACATAGGAAGTTAATTATTTGAAGGTTATGTTATCTCTGATATATAGATTGCATAGTATAGGCTTTCAAAAGTCATTCTATCAAGTATATCTGGTGACTCCACTGATTTCAAGGATCCAGGCTACCTTGTTCAAAGTTTTATGAGAAAGATTGAGACTAGAAGCTCAAAGCCTACCCAATTTTTAGAGTTGCCCTCAAGAAGAAGTCATAAAGGGAGGTCAACTCAAAGAACATCCCCTGCAAGGAGAGTTCAGTTTACACCTCCTGATACTTTAGAAAGGAGACCTTTTCCCTTTCATTCCAGAAGAAGAGGGAGATCTCTAACTAGAGATCTAGAGGAGGATTCAAATCCAGTAGTAAATACAACCCATTTAGTTGTCAATCTCCAAATTCCAACTCCTATAATGGCAAGACCATTTGGATTTGCACCCTTCAACCAAGGCAGTCCATTGGCCTTTTCTCAACATCATGATGTGCCTTCGGTGGCACTTAAGAGTATACTTGATTTCATAGGTGAAGGATAGACAATAGCTTTTGAGCACATAAGAGGCATGACCACCATCTGCAACATACACAATATTACTCAAGAAGATGTGGCCACAAAATTATTAGCAGCCTCTCTAAAAGGTAAGGCTCTAGAATGGTTCAGAACTTTAACTGTTGGTTCTATTACATCATGCGATGAGTTAGGGTATGCTTTAAGCAAACATTTTGAGGATAAATCAGATAACTTGTCTCTAGTTGAGTAGTTAATAATTATTGACAGACCCTCAAGAGAAAATGATAGATTATAATAGTAGATTCCTCAAAACATGGAATAGAATTCTGGTATCAGTAAGACCATTAGCTAACCATGCTTTCCTTTACTATTTACAAAGTCTAAATGGTCAAATTTCTATCATGATCTAGTCTATGGGTGGTACTTCTCTCCCCCAAGCTTTTGACATAGCTGTCAGAGCTGAAAATTGTTTGATTCAAGCAGGCATGATTGCTAGAAGTCCACCAATGCCCATTTTTCCTAGCCTTCAACCCTTTGCACCTACACAAGTACCCCCATTTACCCCCATTCCCACCATAGTAGCACCCTAGGCTAGTACCAGTGGTCAAGAGCTAACAGCTAGTTTCTCTCAAGAGCTACAAGAGATAAAGAGTAGCCAGCAAACTAGTATACAATAAATGACCAATTTATTGCAAAATTTGACTAAAGGGGTCACAAATTTGAAGAAACAAGGTCAAGGAATTAGACCACCATTTCAGCCACAAGGCCAAGGTCCTAATCAACAATATCAAAATTAGGGACAGCCTTATCAACAAAATAGGCCACCATACCAAGGAGGCTATAAAGGACAAAGACAAAGTTTTAATCAGAGACCATTCCAACCATATAACCCTACACCTCTAAATTCTACAAATCTAGTGAGGGATATGGTGCCTAGTCAAAACAATATGGCTATGGGGAATGAATGGTGCTTTCCTTGTAATCAGCCTCACAATCAGGCTACATGTTCAAATGGATGGATGAACCAAGCTCTAATGGTTCAAAATGCCTCACAAGCTCAATTAGAGGTTTCATCCAGTGGGTCAATGCCTCAACAAGAATCACAAGAGAATGAGACTACTTTCTTCAATTGGGAGCAGCCAGACTTCAATGAAGTCAATGATGAAGTTTCTTTTGTTGCCTATACAAGAGCAAAGAGAAGAGCTCAAGACATGGAGAGAGTAGATTCCAATGCCAAAGCCACTACATCTATCAAGATAGTACATCAAGCCACTCCCATCACACCTAAGGAGACTCCTGCCATCACAAGTAAAGAAGGCCAACATTCTAAAAATGTGGAGCCCATCATGGTGAAAGCATAATAGATAGTACACACTATGACACCTTATAATATTGTAGACAACATGAAGAAGGTGAATGTCACCATGTCCATGTGGGACTCTTTGTCTCTTCCAGGATAGCCTAAAATTTTGAAGAAGGCCATGACAGAAGTAGCAACTCCTCAACCTACAAAAGAAGCTACAAAGCTAGTGTTGGTTAACACTGATCAAGAGAGGGGGGCTCCAATTAGCAACTCCAAGGCCAATGCCATTCAAGGTAGGAATTCAAAGCCACCTCCCTTTTATGTATCTTTAATTATTGGAAAATCCTTAGTACATAATTGTATGGTAGATAGTTGAGCTACAAGCACTGTAATGCCCAAGAAAGTAGCTGACCAATTAGGACTAAACTATGAGCCCTTCCAAAAGAAGGTTACACAAATTGATGGATCCTCAGTCAATACTATAGGTGTGGCTAAAGATACTAGTGTAATCCTTCATGATAGTCCTAATTTTTCCATCCTCCTTGATATATATATATCATAGATCTCCCTGCATTATTTTCAATGTCTTTCAAGGGAGTTTACAGCCGAGATAGGAGGCTATCTATCTTTTGATTGGTCTCACATGTTATTCCATACAAGGTATGGGACCAAGGCCACCATTAAATTAGAACCATTAGTAGCACATCATATAGAACCATATGTGTCCAATGCCATCAATGTAAATTGCCCCATATTTGATGATAGTGACTTCCAAACCATTAGTGAAGCAAGCACAAAGATAGAGAGTATCCCTGATATTCTTTTGGATGAAAGAGCTTCAGAGGCCCAAGAAAATCTTGTTTGGGATTTTGGTTTGGGAAGTTATTTAATACAAGAAAGTGGAGTCGTAGAGCCAAGCCTTCTCAAAGAGGCTATTGATTCAAAGGATTAGAGCAATTAGGTTTGGGAACTATTTTTTGATGGAGCTAGAAGTAGACATGGTTCTAGTGGTGGTGCTATGCTAGTGTCCCCAAAAGGAGAAAGGTATTATACTACCTTTAGATTCAGTTTCTCCTGCACTAGCAATACTACAGAATATGAAAGTCTAGTCAATGGACTAGAATGGGTTAGAAAAAGAGGGCTTGAGGTGTTTAAAGTTTATGGTGATAGTGAGCTACTTGTCAGCCAAGTAAGAGGGATAAGTGCAACCAAAAATGACACTTTGAAAGCATACAAGCATAGATTTTGGGATGCAATTGAAGATTTCCATGATTTCAATATTGTTGCTATCCCTAGGAAATTAAAACAAAATGCAGATAGGTTAGCTACCGTTGGATCTTAGTATGATATTCCAAATAGCATTTCAAAAGAAGTAGATCAACAACATATCAAAGTGATTTTTATACCTTCTATTCCTAATAATAATGTCAATTTGTGGGTGTTTGACAATGATGAACAAATTATACAGTTCTTATTTGAAGAAGATGTTTTCTCAAGGCATAATCAAGATAGGTTATCACAAAACTACGGTGATCAAGTGATACAACTGAAGTCCAATAAGATGTCTAGAGGTCTTGTTACATTAGAGACTATCTTTAACAAGGATGATGAAGTTAAGAAAAACAAAGCTGGCTTGGTAGTCCAACAAGAACATTGTGTTGGATTAGAGTTGGAGCTAGGTAAAAGTTTACAATTTGGAAAAGTGAACACTGAATTGGAAAAAAAAGCTTACACTCAGTTATTCAAAGAATTCAGTGATGTATTTGCATTGCAATACAAAGACCTCAAAGGTTTTGATACATCCCTTGCTCAGCACACCATTGAATTAGAACCTAATGCCAAGCTAGTAAGACAAAAGCAAAGGCCTGTTAATCCCAAGCTTGAGCCACTTATGCATAAAGAAGTACTCAAACTAATAGAAAGTAGTATAATCTACCCCATTAAGCATACTAGTTGGGTTTCCAACCTTGTTCTTGTCAGGAAGAATAATGGGGAATTGAGGTTATGTGTTGACTTCAAAGATCTTAACAGGGCCTCTCTAAAAGACTGTTGTCCACTACCCTCTATGGAATAAATCTTACAATGTGTCTCTGGATCTAAGAGATTTTCATTATTGGATGGCTATTCAAGATACAATCGGATCTTAGTAAATGAAGAGGATCAATATAAGACTGCATTTACAACCAAGTGGGGGACCATCGCTTATCAAAAGATGCCCTTTGGTTTGTCAAATGTAGGTGCTACATTTCAAAAGGCAATGGATATGGCCTTTAAAAGCCTCATGTACAAATCTATGTTGGTCTACTTGGATGACATAACTGTCTATTCTAAACATGTAGTACATCATATCAAACATTTGAGGAAGATCTTTGAAAGGTGTAGAGAGCTTGGTATGTCTCTTAATCCCAAGAAATGTGTGTTTGCAATTCATGAAGGAAAACTATTGGGATATGTAGTATCCAAAGAAGGAATTATAGTGGATCCTGAGAGAATTGCAGTTATCCTAGAGCTACCCCTACCACATCACAAGAAAGGTCTCCAATCTTTCATAGGAAAGATTAATTTTTTTAGGAGGTTCTTGCCTAACATTGCAGATTTACTTAAGCCTTTGACAGCCATGCTAAAGAAGAGTTCAACTTTCAGTTGGACTAAGGAAGGGAAAGCCAATTTCCAGGCTATCAAAGAGGCCCTAACAGAAGCTCCTACCCTCTTAAACCAAAATTTCAATAAGGATTTCATCCTTTATGCTTATGGAGGTCATGATGCCATATCTACAATGTTGACACAAGAACATTTAGATGGATTGGAGCAGCCTATTGCTTTCTTTAGCAAAGGCTTAGAGGAATATGAATAGAGATACTCTTTTGTAGAAAAACATGTACTTGCTATGGTAAAGAGCCTTAAAAAGTTTAGATATCTATTGACCCATAGCAAGGTACACTTGAAAGTCACTCATCCAAGTGTCAAGGAGTTTCTGCTTTCCAAGGACCTTAATGAGAAAAGAGCTGGTTGGATCACCAAGGTGATGGAATATGACATAGATATTCAAACTACCAAGCTGGTTAGAGGAAGAGGTTTGTGTGAGCATCTAGCAAGGGATGAAAGTTCAAAGAAATCAGAACAATTAGATGCATCTTTGGTGGTGCATTCTACAGAAGAACAAGATAAGGCAACAAGCTAGTTGCCTAATATGATCAATTATTTGAAGACAGGGCAATGCCCTACAGGCCTAGATTCAGCCAAAAGAAGGTATTATAGGTTACAATCTATTCCTTTTGTGCTGACATCCTATTTGATTTTCATGATGGACCTTCTGGAGGTCATTTCTCTCCTAGGACTACTACTTTTAAGATCATGAGGGCTGGATACTATTGGCCATCTATCTTTAAGGATATTCATGATTATGTAAGAAAATGCATCAAGTGTGCCATGTTTGTAGGAAAATAAAGGCTTGTGGCCTTGCCCCTACAACCAATTAGAATAGATCAGCCCTTCATGAGGTGGGGTATAGATTTCATTGGCATGATCAACCCTCCATCTAGTGCAGACCATAAATGGATAATTACTACAATAGATTACTTCACCAGATGGACAGAGGCAATTGCATTAAAGGAGGCCAATGAGAGTGCTATCCTAAGCTTTTATGATGACTTAATTCATAGTTTTGACACTCCTAATTCCATAATTTTAGATAATTCCTTAGCATTCATTGGCCTCAAAGTCTTAGAGTGGGTAGTCAAGAATGGCATCTATCTGAATACTAGCTCCAACTACTACCCTTAACGCAATGGCTTGGCAGAATCCACCAATAAGAACTTGATTAGCATAATCAAGAAGACTTCAAGAAAATTAGAGAGATTGGCATACTAAGTTGAGGTCTACATTGTGGTTAGATAGAATTACCCCAAAGAAAATCATTGGTAATTCTCCTTATGTGCTAGTGTATGGTAGAGAGGCTAAGTTGTCCATTTCAATTGAATTACCAGCTTTGGACCTAGCTACTCAGTATGCCCTATTTGATGAAGGAGATCCCTTGTAGGTCAGGTATGCTTAGTTGATGGAATTAGAAGAAATCATAGACAAATTAATGCAAGAAATGGAATTCCATCAGACTCGGACAAAGAGGTTCTTTGATAGAAGAGCCAGAGTCAAAAATTTCAAGGTTGGATTCATAGTCCTCAAGTGGGATGAGTTCAGGTCTAGACCTAGCAGTCACACAAAATTTGACTCCTTTTGGGGTGGACCATTTGTAATCATAGAATGCAGGGGCTCAATTCTTTTCAACTATCAAACATGGAGGGAGTCCCCTTACCTATCTCTATGAATGGTTTCCTCTTGAAACCTTGTTTTGTGGTTAACTCCTCTCTGTAAAATTTTGTAAAGTAGTTTCCCTATTTTCTTTCCTTGCTTTCTAGTTTAGTTTCCTTCTTTTCAAGAAGTAATTTGAGTACATTTTCAATTTTGTCCCTCTGTAGAGATTTTTTTTCCCTGTAAGGCCCCCATGCCCAATGGATTGTCAAGGTCACTAGTTTCCCATGTCTAGCAGGCTGACATCCATCTAAAATCGCCAAAATGTTACCCAAATTTTCCTATCCATCAAATTTGGAAAAAAAACATCCCCAGGCTTCTATTTTTATCCTTTCAAACACCCCAAAAAATTTCATGAGTCTACCTCTTTTCCCTTGGTCTTTGCAATATCTTTTAGGTCTCTGGCTAGAAGAAAAATGCTTAGAAAAATTCATAAACTTGTTGTTACCCTGTAAAACCCTTTGGCCACATTATATTTTTATGTTACTTTATCCTGGTCACTTAAGTCATCCCAATTTTCATGTGCACAAAATAAATCCTTCAGTCACCAAGTCTCTGATTCTCGGCAGTTAACCCCTTAACATTTAGCAATCCTACAAGCGGTTACCGTTTCGGTTGGCGGTCTCAGTTCAGCGGCTAGGTCAAGATTCTAGATCTGACAGTTGTCACATGATCTCATGGCCCCAAAAGATCCCATGAGATCTTGCGATGATTTTCGATCTTCCTACCTATAGAGTTCATCTTGTCAGTGGGACCGGTGCCACCTCATCTGATTTGGCAGCTCCTGATTCATCGATGGTGTCTAATTTGGTTGCTTGTCAGTGGGCCCTTTCCTTTCGGCATGTTAAGCTTCAGTTTCATCATGTGGCTATCATTATAGTAGAAGTCAAAGATGCTCATCCTTTATCATCCCAGTATAGCAATAGTCATAGATCCTTCTCCATCGTTTGGCTTCTAACAGTGGGTCCTATGTCAGGAAAATGTGCAACATGGATCTATTTGGTGGCTTGTGATTGGTCATTTGAAAGTAAAGTTGGCATTTCTTAGTGGGGCCAAGTGTCTAAAGATGTGTTAGAGGAGCTTGGATCTACGGCTGGTGTAAAAGTGCAAGGAATAGTTTGGGGCTTTGAGATCATGCGACTACCATTAGATTGGCATCTCAATCAGTGGGTCCATTGTCAGAGGACTGTCGAGGTTTATGCTAATGAAGTAGGTTAGAATGAATGAAAGTATGCAATGTGTATGTTGTCAGTGGGCCTGTGGGGTCAAGGCTTTCTAAAGAGATTAACGTGCAATCAGATCTTGCGGTTGTCATTCTACCAGAGATCCAAGAAGCTCAATCATTATGATGGCGGTATAGCGACAACCGTTCGATGGTATTCTCAGGGACATGGGTCCAAGGTCTGTCGGGGATGTTAGTTTTCTCTCTTTCAATTGGCTGTTGACTATCGAGGTGTTGTTTGACTTGTCAAAGATGGGTTTTGAACTATTTTAAAAGGTACATCTGGGTCGTTCATCTGCCGGGAAGATTTCACATCGATGACTAAATTTTAAAAATATATCTGCTAGTCATTATATCCAAATTTAAATATTTCTCTGCAGGGTTTTGGCTAGGGTTTGCATTTTGCGGCCATGCACGATGGTTTTAGTTGTTGGAATTTATTTCTTAGGACAGGGATGTTTGGAAGGATGATGATAGACAATCTGATCATCTGTGCCATGGATTTCACAGAGTACCACATCGTGCTGAAAGCTTTAATGAGCTTGGCACCACCTTTTGCAAGGTTAATCATTTTAAACCCAGATATCAGACCAGGATCAGATTGGATGCATTCATGGCTTAGAGGAGTTGCAGGTGGGTAGATGGATCAAGGTTGATATGTTTATAGGTGGGCTTGGTACTAGGATCAACATGCAAGGAAAAGATTTGATTTGATCACCAGCTATTCTCAGAGATTTGATGTTGGTAATCAGTGTACCATTAGGGCTTGATATTTTATTGCATATTTATGTAACCCTAGTTAGGTTTTGCTCCTGCCTACATGCATGAGATGTATATATTATATTTTGGAGCCTTAGTGCTCAGAGGTTAGAGAGTTCACTTTTGTAAGAAGAAAATCTCTTTCTTAGAAGGCTATCTGTGGCATTTCCTACCCTCTAGTCTCCTACATTCTGTAACCTCCCATTGGTAATTCAGAGATTGAAGATATTTTGTGACATTTCTCATGTCCCTATGCCTTTTTGGTGTAAGTTATCTCTTATTGAATCAAAGTATTTATATGTTTCTCAATGATATCTTAGGGTTCTTGATCCTTCTTTCTTTCTGCAATTCATGTGTATTATTGTGAATGATTTGATGTAAATGCTTTTGTGGGTATACTACCACCCTTTAACAATCTTGTCTCATTCCTATACCTAGTTGTAGAGGTGAATGTTTGTTTGTAGGTCATAGATTGTTCTCTACCCCAAGGAGTGTCATTATTTGTTAAAGGATCTCTTTCTTTTCCTAAATAGCCTCTTTGTTTATAGACCCCTCCTATGAAATACTTATGCAAGTCTATTTAGTAAGTTGTGATGTACTAGACCTAAGTCTCTCATTGATTTCATCCTACATACTGAGATCCAAACCCTAGTTTCGGTGCATCACCTAGTAGGTAGTTTGCTTTCATTTATTTTCCCTTTCAAGCATTCCTTCTATCCCTTTCCCTCAAAAGTTTTACTTTACATGTCAAGAAGAAAATTAAGGTGATTATCCAAGAGGAACCAGCCTAGAACCTAGAGGTCTCATCTCAATTAGAAAAGGTCCCACAACCTAGAGATGATTCCCATGTTATACTGAGTTATCAAGACCACAAGAGCTTGAGACAAAGGCACAAGCTTAGTGTATAACACTTATCTTGCAAGTTACTATAACCAAAGATTATAGTAAAGTGGACTAAAAAGATGAAGAACTGAGATATCTACATTGAGTAAGATGGATATGACATATAAGGATAAGAAATACATTGGGTAACTTTTAGATGATTCTATGACCTTATGTTATTGATTTGATTATGTTGCATTCATCTATGATGAAGGATAGTGAAAAATGCACAAAGAAGTGTGGTCAGTTATTGAAGCATTTTAGTATACATCGAGAAGTGTAGTTTCTACCAATGATCATAGTACAAATGGAGCTTGTGTTTACCAATGCATTTCTTTGTTAACCGAGCAGAAGAAAAGAACTAAGTGATCAATTTAGCCGACAAGGATTGATGAGCTGGAAAGAACCTTGATATTAGTGATGGAGATAATATTTGTTACAAAGATCATCGGCTAACATAATTTGAAGATCTAAGGGATTGAAATAAAACATGTTACTGAAACATCAGCTGAGGAAGGTTTAAGTGACAAAATCAACAAAGGAGTATAAGCGACAAAATCAACAAAGGAGTATTAGCGGAAAAATCTGATGGTTGGAATTAAAATGATTTACTTGTCTATTTAAGAGACTAGGGTTTCATGATGAAACATGCCGGAAGAAGGAGACTAAAGATATATTGCGTGAACAAGCTTCATGCATGCTTGATCAGACTGGTTGAGGAGAACCGAACTTCAGAGAATACAGAGCGTCATAAAGCAATTATCGAGTGACAATAAGTTACTGAATATTGATTGAAATAGAATTGATATATTGATCAGAGGATTTGAATGAGCTTAACCTAGATCTAATAATCTAGAATTGAAGTTGCGTTGTAATCAAAGCACCTACTATTACATTTTAACCATTATAACAGATAAATCTCTTAACATAGTGGACTAGAAAGTCTTGTAATGTCATTTATAGTGTACATTTGTTATTTTGTCAACCCCATAGTGAATGCTAGTTGGATGATAATGGTTGGTCTAAAATCCTCTAACAAGGTCACACCTCACAGTGTGTTTGTAACCTTTAATCGGGTTGGGTCTCCACCGACCTCACTTTAGAAGAGTGAACAATTTTGGGTTTCAGGTCCCATGTGGTTTTTTCCTTTACAGGGTTTCCACGTTAAATATATTGTGTTATGAGTTGATTGTGATGATTGTTTGTTATCATACTTTACATATTGCATATTGATTTTGATCGGTAATTACTATATTTTATCAACTAGTAATCAGTAAAAGCACATACATAATACTATTTTATGTTACCGAGCTATAGAAGTTTAAGTAATTTGTTTTGGATTTACATTTTGTATTTGCGATTGTGGATAACTGATTCACCCCCCTCTTAGTTATTCTAACAATTGGTATTAGAGCTTTGGTTGCTTAGAATAGAATTTTAAGGACTTCAACATGAAGGTCACAAAATGTATAAGAGGGAAGTGCCAAAACTAAACAAGGATAACTTCACAATATGGAAAAGATGAATAAAGTTGCATGTATCTAGAATTTGGAATTTTTCCCTCACACTAATGGAGAATGGCTACCTTGCACCACCCACTAGTCCCTTGACCCTTGATCAACTAAGAGATAGGCATGAGCATAATGTAACTATGATGGAGATTGCTTCTGCCCTAACAAATGCTGAATTTGAAGATATCAAGGACTGTGCTACTACTAAGAAGATGTGGGATAAACTTGCTCAAGTTTATAGTGGTGATGATGATGTCAAAAGAGCCAGAGCTAAAAGCTTAAGGGGAAGATTCAATGACATGAAGATGAAAGAAGGTGAAAACATAGTGTAGTATAAAAACTAAATAAAAGAAGTTGTTAATAATATAAGAGGATCTGATGGTGTTATTGAAGAAGACACAGTGGTAAGCAAAATTCTCAGAACCTTATTACCAGTTTATGCAATCAGAATATCTACAATCCATGAAATGAGATCTGCAGCTGGTAATACTCTCACACTTGACAATATGATTGGTAAACTAACTACATTTGAGCTTAATAAATATGATAATAGTGTTGTACCAACTATTGAGTCTACTTTCATGAGTTCTTTGAAGATTGGTAAGTCTAGTAGTAGATATGATGACAATGATAGCAATACTGATAATGAGCTTGATGAACTTGAAGCTCTTAGGGCCAGAAGATTACCTAAAGGTAAAGGAAGATATACAGGTAAATTACCTTTAGCATGTTTTAACTATAAAGAAGTGTTTCATATTGCTACTAGATGTCCAAATAGGAAGGAAGATGATAGAAACAAAGACTGATCTGGTGAAGGAAGATATGGGAGAAGAGGCAATAGAAGTTACCGACACTACAACAAAGACAACCAAGACAATATTGACAAAGGTAAAAAGGTGTGTTACATTGTTGAGGAAGAAGATACTGACACTAATTCAGATGATGATGTAGAAGTTGTATTTGTTGCTATGAAGGATGATTCAGAAGAAGAAGAGAGGTATGTAGAAACATCACTGATTTCTAAAGTAAATAAAAATGATACATGGATCATAAATAGTGGCTATACACATCACATGACTAGTGATGAAGAAAAATTTGACCATCTTGACAAATATAATGGAGGATCTATAAAAATGGGTAATGATACACCCTACACGGTTAGAGAAAAAGGATCCCTAATGATAAATGATAGAATAAAATGTGAAAATGCTTACTGGGTAGAAGGACTAAACTATAATTTGCTAAGTGTGGCACAACTAAACAATTCAGGTCACTGAGTTGCTTTTGAGAGTAGGAAAGTAAAAATATTTGATGATGGAGGAAGACTTGTTGGAACTGGAGCACAATCGAGAGGTAATTTGTTTTATCTTGATAATGGTGAGTCTTCTTGCTTAATGATGAAAAATGAAGATGCTTGGTTGTGGCATAAAAGGTTATGTCATGTGAACTTTGATAACATGATTAAAATTAGTAAAAAGAAAAAGGTTAGAGGTCTACCTAACTTATCTAAGCCTAATCATGTTATGTGTCATGAATGTCAGAAAGGTAAAATGACAAAATCTAGTTTCAAAAGAAAATATTATTCAACAAAGAATATACTTGAGTTGGTTCATACCGACCTATGTGGTCCTATGAGAACTCAAAGTTACTATAGAGATAGATATTTCATTCTTTTTGTTGATGATTACACTAGATTAATGATAGTCATGTTCTTGAAAGAAAAATCAGAGGCATTTAAGATGCTCAAATGGTATAAGGAAAAAGTTGAGAAAGAGACTAGTAAAGAATTAAAGTGTTTGAGATCTGACAAAGGTGGTGAATTTATTTCTGATGAATTTTCTAACTTTTGTGACGAGCATGGTATTAACAAATAGGTCTCTACACCAAGGATAGCTCAACAGAATGGAATTGCTGAAAGGAGGAATAGGTCAACTGTTGACTATGAGAGGACATTGATGCTGGAAAAGAATGTTGCTCAGACATACTAGAGAGAAGTAGTTATCAAAGCTATTTATGTTCTAAATTGAGTACAATTGAAGAAGGACACTAATAAGACACCCTATGAGTTATGGTTTGGCCATAAACTGACTGTAAGTTATTTCAAGATTTTTGGAATAAATGCTTTATTTTGAAAGATGAAAGAGATGGGAAATTTGACTCAAAAGGTGATGAAGAGATATTATGGGGTAGTCCACTAAAAGTAAAGCATACAAGTGTCTTAACAAAGTAACAAATAAAATCATTGAAAGTGATAATGTTTAGATTGATGAGTTTGATGATAAGAATGCAAAGGAAAGCACAAAGGAATCAAAAGACCATGGTAGATTTACTTACATTGAACAATTAGAGTTCCTACCGATGTCACAACCTATGACAACCGGTCAATAGGAAAATAATACCGATGGATAGGAAAGAGAAACCAATGAGAAGGAAGGACCTACCAAGCAAGAAAATGAACCTGCATAGGATACACAAGAAAGAAGAGATCAGATAGTGGAAAGATTTGTCAGAAGACATCATCCTGAGACAAAAATCATTGGAGATAGACAAGCTGGCATGCAAATAAGAAGTAAAGCAAGACAAGGTAAATGTGTAGTTTGTGAACCTGAACTGAAGAATGTAAAAGTTGCATTATAAAATGATGAATGGGTTAATGCAATGAAAGAGGAAATAGAATAGATAGAGAAGAACAAAGCCTAGAGTTTAGTACCTAGACCTAAGGACAAGAATGTTATCATTGCTAAGTAGGTATTTTGAAACAAGCTCAATGAGAATGGAGAGGTAACAAGGAACAAAGCTAGATTAATATACAAGGGATATGCACAGGAGGAAGGAATAGATTGCTAGATTAGAAAGAGTCAAAATGTTACTTGCATACGCTGCACACAAAAAGTTCAAAGTTTACCAAATGCATGTTAAATCTTCTTTTCTAAATGGGATACTTGAAGAGGACGTCTACATAGGTCAACCTAAAGGGTTCATTGATCCAGACAACAAAGATATGGTATGTAGAGTACATAAAGATTTATATGGTTTAAAGAAAGCACTGAGAGCCTGGTATGAGAGGTTGCATAACTATTTGCTGAGTATTGGATTTGTTAGAACCAGTGAGAACAGTAATCTATACATGAAAGGAAATTTTGATGACACTATCTTGATTGCTAAGATATTTGTGGATGACATAATATTTGGAGGACAAGATCACATCTATAAGTCATTTTCTAATGAAATGAGAAGTGAATTTGAAATATCTACGTTTGGAGAAATTAAGTTCTTTCTAGGCTTACAAGTGATTCAGCAGAATGATGGTATATTCATCACACAATCTAAATACATAAAGGAAGTATTGAAGACATTTTGCATGGAAGATGCCAAACCTGTAGGAACATCGATGGCTACTAGATGTAAACTGACTAAAGAAAATGGAACTACCAAGGTAAACCAAGCACTGTATCGATCCATGATTGGTAAGTTAATGTATGTAGTTCAGAGTAGACTTGATATAGCACATGTTGTTGGGATAGTTGATAGATTTTTTGCAAATCCTAGAGAGTCACACATGATTGCTAGAAAGAGAATCTTAAGATACCTGAAGAAAACTAAAGATTATGGATTACGCTATCCTAAGGATGGAAAGTTTGAACTTAAAGTATACACTGATGCTGATTGGGATGGAAATGTTGATGATAGAAAAAGTACCATTGGAGGAGCATTTTTCTTTGGTGAAAGACTTGTTACATGGATAAGTAAGAAACAATATTGCATTTCTTAGTCCACAGTTGAAGAAGAATATGTTGTTGTTGCTACAAACTGTTCAAATATTGCTTATATCAAGAAAGTGTTGGAAGGTATGAATGAGGTAATCACTGAGCCGGTGATTATATATTGTGACAACACTAATGCAATGAATATTTCAAAGAATCTAGTGATGAACTCTAAAACAAAGCACATATCTATTAAGTTTCACTACTTGAGAAAACAAGTACAGGAGAAGCAAGTAAAACTAGAATTTGTTACATCAAAAGAACAACTTCCTAACATATTTACAAAGCCTCTACCAAAGGATACATATGAATACTTGAGGACTAGACTTGGGGCTTGTCCCATGTCTACTAGTCACTAAGGTGATTTGGAGGTTTCATCAGCCTAATCTTATCATATGATCATACATGTTGACGTAGTAGGGTTCACACTTTGGGATTTTTTCTAAGGCTATAAAAGGTTGAAGTACTGGAATAGATTTGCACATCAGTATATAGAGATACAATGCATGCACTAGACAATAGAGAGTTAAATGGCTATTACAAAGATGTACATTTCTATTTCTCTTTGGCATTATTGTCAAAGGGAGAGAAGTCTCAATATGAAATAGTGAAATAGAATGAAAGGGAGAGAAATCCAAAGAATAAGGAAGAGCATTGAAGATCAGTTACTAAGAATAGAAGGTCTATGAGCTGACAAGATCATATCTGTAAATGATAGTCTGCACTTTCAAATGCTTTTATGTAACATGGTGATTAAACATATTAAGCTAGGGAGAGAATTTGTTCACATAGTTGTAGAATACATATTTGGTATGTGTATGGCATATTTCATATTTCTTGTGTTGCCATCAATGCCAAAGGGAGAGATTGATGAACTACAACTAATTTGAATAAATTGTATGACTTGAAGATCTATGATTTGAGATCACTGAGTTGTTGATTAGATATGTAAGATGATTAAATCAGTAATATGTTGTCATTGATGTCAACTAGTTTTGACAATACTTATCATGCAAGTTACCATACCCAAACATCTTTAGTAAAGTGGAGTAAAAAGATGAAGAACTGAGATATCTACATTGAGTAAGATGGATATGATAGATAATGATAAGAAATACATTGGGTAACTTTCGGATGAGTATATGGCCTTATGTTATTGACTTGATTATGTTGCATTCATCTATGATGAACGATAGAGAAATGCACAAAGAAGTGTGGTTGGTTAATGAAGCATTTCAGTATACACTGAGTAGTGTAGTGTATACTAATGATCATAGTACAAACTGAGCATGTGTTCATAGACGCATTTCTTTGTTAACCAAGTAGAAGAAAAGAACTAAATGATCAATTTAGTAGACAAGGATTGATGAGATGGAAAGCACCTCGATATCAGTGATGGAGATAATGTTTGTTACAAAGATCAAAGACTAACATAATTTGAAGAAGATCTATTGGATTGAAATAAAACATGTTACTAAAACATTAGCCGAGGAAGGTTTAAGCGGCAAAATCAGCAAAGGAGTATAAGAGGAAATATATGATGGTTGGAATTAAAATGGTTTACTTGTCTATTTAAGACACTAGGGTTTCATGATGAAACATATGCTAGAAGAAGGAGACTATAGAGATATTGCATGAATAAGCTTCATGAATTCCTGATCAGACTGGTTAAGGAGAACTGAAATGTAAAGAATACCGAGCCTTAGAAAGCTATTACCGAGTGATAGTAAGTTACTGAATATTGATTGAAATAGAATTGATATATTGATCAAAGGATTTGAATGAGCTTAACAAAGATCTAATAATCTGCAATTGAAGTTGTGTTGTAATCAAATAATCTACTGTTACATTTTAACCATTGTAAATATATAAATCTCTTAACATAGTCGACTAGAAAGTCTTGTATTGTTATTCATATAGTGTACATTTGTTATCATGTCAACCCCATAGTGAATTCTAGTTGGACAATAATAGTTGGTCTAAAACCCTCTAATCACACCTCATAGTGTGTTTGTAACCTTTAACAAGGTTGGGTCTTCACTGACCTCACTTCAGAAGAGTGAATAATTTTGGGTTGCTGGTCCCAGGTGGTTTTTCCCTTTACAATATTTTCACATTAAATCTCTTATGTTATGTGTTGATTGTGATGATTGTTTGTTATCACACTTTAAATATTACATATTGATTTTGATCAGTAATTACTATATGTTATCAACTGGTAATCGATAAAAGCACATAGAGAATACTATTTTATGTTACTGAGCTACAAAAGTTTAAGTAATTTGTTTTGGATTTACATTTTCTATTTGGGACTATGGATAACTGATTCACCCCCCTCTTAGTTATTCTAAGAATTGAGGCTCAACCTCATATAATCCTATTATATCTTTTATTTATTAATTTGAATTGTTTATATTCTTACTAATTTATGTATAACTTTGATTCATACCTATTTTTTGCAATTGTAGGGTTTTAGATTGTTTGATGATACATCATGTCTACATCCTGACCCATCAGTGGCTTAAGCTATGCATTAAACACCATATGTATGATTTTATTCCATAAGTTTTTAGTATTTATATACTTTGTAATTTATGTATAAACAAGTTTGATTCATGCTTTATATATGTTGTCCAGGTCAACACCACTGTGAGTCTTGGTATGGCTACATGATTGAACCATATGAAGCCATCAACATCATTGTTTGAGGTCATCATTAAAAAATTAATTTTGCAATTCCCATTATGTACCTATCTTTTATAGGGATTATCAATTTTTTTTAATTTTTATTTGTAGAGGACTTGACTGTAACCATTTTTGTTATTCATTAGAGTATGCCTCCTTGTCCCACTGAGGGAATTACTAAGCATGATCACATGGTAAAGTTATAAATAATTCCTTATTTAATTTCATTATACGTGAATTATGCAAGTCACTTAAATTAAACACACATAGTCTTCTCATGTTATTTTTTTAATAAGGTGTGTAGAAGGGTGGAGGCACTAATATTACAAACACACAAGATGGTGCATCTCAGAAGAATACCTAGCATGATTATGCATCTCGGTCATATTTGCATGGAGTGAAGAGGACTGTAGATCAACTCCATGAGAGATCTTAGATTATTTATCTCATATGTTATTTAAGAATTTCTTTCACATGTTTATATACTTACACATGTTAGAGCTTGTTATGTTATGTTATGATGGAATTCTTCTGATGGCACTTGTTATGTTTCCAAGAATCGTTATCATGTTATTTGGACTTGTGTTATTAGACTAGGATTTGTTATGTGATTATATATTATGAGTTGATATTATGGACTTCGAGCATTGACTTAGTATCATACATTTATGATGTATTATTCTAGGACTTATAATATTTTATATGTCATTCATGGACCTTTTATCCTATTTCATCATTTTTCTAAATAGTTATTTGAATCTATGTACGAGTTTATGTGAACTATATTAGACTAGGACATCAATTATATATTTAATGAACATAGGAATAATAACATAAGACATAAATAACTTTCATATCATCAAGTAATGAACATAGAAGAAATATACATAGTTTATTTAAAACAAAATTAGATGAATACAACCATGCATTGAAATTATATTTTTAAAAAATTGGATGAATAAAAGTAAACTCGGACTGTTTATGAAACCAAAATTGGATGAACACACTTGTGTGTTGTTGCATAAATAGTGCATGTGTGTATGTTCTTTTAGGGCTCCTACATTATAAAAATGAATGTTCAAATATTTGAAAATTCAACAAAAATGGGTTTTACAAGGGCCTGAAACTCAAAGAGTTAAAGAAACAGATAAGTCATTTAGTACAGCTAGAAAGAAAAACTAAAAAAATAAAGGGGCACAGGGAGCACCCCAAAAAAACATCACTGAGTCAAACATAAAACAAAAAAGAAAGGAATAAACAAAGAAAATTGGGAACTATCATCCTCTCATAATCTGGATGGAGTCTTCAATCTTCTTCTCCAGCTCTATCATATTTTTCAAGTTCTCCTTAAGACCTACAATCTCATTTCTTTCTAAAGTGTTCTAATTATTTTCACTCTAGTTCTAGAACCTGGTCCTTTCCCAATGGTGTTGGGTGTCTTCATGGCTTTCCAAATGTTAGTAAAAATAGAAAAATACATTAAATTTTGACCAAAAACTTAAATAAAAGAATCTGCAATCACCTAGTATTAAAACTTTGATTAGCAAAAAGTTTTAAAATGCACAAGTTGTATGTCATCCATGTCATAGAGAAAAATTTACCAACATATAATTTTACCTATGTTTATAACAATAATATACATGTTAAAGGGACTAAGACTAAAATTTATCAAAATCAAATCAAATTCCAGCACCAAAAAATTAAATAAAGGAATTGTACTCACCTAGTAGATTACAACTTTGATTAGCCAAAAGTTGAGTGTCATCCATGTTTTGAAGTTGTAAGTGAAACCTAAACACTAAATTAATTAGCTACATATTTAAGAAGAAATAATACATATCTATACATATAGAACTACATATAAAAATATCACAATTAATAAAAACTTATAGGTGCATAAGTTTGATTCAACCTAATGTACCATCTCCATCCTCTCTCTTCTACAATGCATCTATGATTGCCTAATTCTTTTCCATTGAAAGTGTCCATAATATTTTATTGGTAGGTTTCCCTTTGTATCTTTTCAAATTGATATTTTTTGCCACCTCCAAATGAGAATAGTGTATAATCTTATTTTCTAATTGGTAGTCTTCGAAAGCTAGTAAACCATTCCTTCTTGTTAGTTATTTGGATAGATGTGTACTAAGTACCACTGTTGGTTCTTGATCAGGAGTTTACACTCAAAGAGACACCAATATGCCTATGATGGATATTAAGGATTGGTTAGTTCCAAATGTGGGCAATCTATAGGCAACTAGACCAACTATAGGGATGGATTTTTCCTCTTCTTCTTTTGGCTCTGTGAAACCAAGGCGGGTACACCTGATCCAATAGTACTAACTCTGATTGATAGTTCTAACTCTGTCCCTTATTTCTTTATTGGATCCTTCAACAGATGATTACAGTGAGAGAATACTAAAAAAGAACCTATTGTTCATTGATCCTCCATCACTGGGTAGGACAATACATAAATGTAAATGAAAGTAAAAACTGGTATTGATTTAATGTTTCTTGCAGAGTGTAAACAATCATGCAACACATGTAACAGCACAAGGGATACTAGCTTATGATCAGTGCCTTATCCATTGGGCATCATACCTAAAGCAGACATGAAATACAAGAACAAATACTAGATTCATCTAAGAAATCAAGCCATAAACATAGTCAAACATCTCTTACACTGCTTGCAGATATCCTTCCTGATTGAACCCAATAAATCTATGCTTCACTCAGAGGCTTTTAACGTAATCCTAGATTAGGGCTGAGAGACAAAACACATACACCAGTAACCTAATGCAATGAGTTAGAAAACTCAAAATTCATCAAGAACAACTGAAGGAGAGATCCAAGAATGAGAAACTATATTAAGTATGTGGGTTCAAATCCTTATATTACAAACTAATTCAATGATACCATAGACAATATGCAAAAGATACATAAGTTTTCTTCCTAGTATTGATATAGAAGAAAAAATGTTACAACTTGGACTTAGGATACACACTTGGCTTTTCAACTTCCTGTGTCAAGAAATTCCAGCCAGCCTCTCAAAATGATTACAAAATTCCCTTTATACCAGGGTTACATTGCAAGCACGATCATTTCAAATTCAAATTTTCAAAATCACCTAACCCCACCGAAAAATAAACATAGAGATGACAGGGGTCAAGCCATAGAAATTGACAATCCACTTTGCCCACTCCAAGTGCTCAAAAATGAATTTGGTACCTCCTGCCACCGAAAACACTCAACAAGCTCAAACGGTCACATGCATTGCGCGAGCATTAAGTCTTTTATCCATTCACCTTCAGTCACGCAACTGCATAGTCACATCTCTCACCACCACAGGGAATGAGCTCCATTTTATGCTTGGTCACATGATCACATAACCTGGAAATGAGTTATGCGAACATGCGATAGCCCGCTAACCACTTGCCTTCTACATAACTACAGACACCAGACTGTTGCCACAAAAGGGCATGTCGCATGTTTGCAAGCCAAAAAACTAGCTCACATGAACATGCAACAAGCCACTAACATGCACCCCACCGGCCGTCAAATCACAACCGAAAAATCCTACTTGGGCCCGCATTCCAAATCCACCATCCTGCCAGCATGGGCCAACCGGAGACTGCCATGATCCCACTTGCCAACTAGCCCACCAACAAATATAGATGGGCCCCAAGGACATGTGGTGCCATGTTGTATGATCACATAGCCCAGAAATGGGCTATGCGAACATGCGACCACTCACAGACCACTACCGTAACTGCCACCGCAACCACAGCCACAACCGGTGTACTACACTACCAAAAGAAAATTGCCACATGTCATGCCACCAAACTACAACCATCACCACTCTACTGATGGGCCCCAGGACACATGGCAAGTGGTCGCATGATCACATAGCCAAAAATTGGGCTATGCGACCATGCAACAGCCAATCACAGGCTGCCACATGTCCACCTCTACCTGCCATTGCATGAAGATAACACCACCACCTGCCGGCCAATAGGACACTACCACCACATCCAGAAGATGCCCCATCACCTGCAACCAGGCCCTAAGGACATGTGGCAAGCGGTCGCATGATTGCATAGCCAAAAAATAGGCTATGCGATCATGCGACAGCCAATCGCAAGCTGCCACACCCACATCGTCGCACTTGTGCACTTAAGACAAAGAATAAGGAGAGCCGACAGAAAAGAAGACATGCAAGGTCAAAAATACATAGGGTTTTCGGAGAAAGATCAAAAACACACAAAGTTTTCAACATGACACAAAGGTAAACAAGGAAGCCAAAAACATCGAGGGTTTTTATGCAGGCCAAAAAGGTCAAAAGCAACGTGGATTTTTGAAAACACAGTGGGTTTTCAACACTGTGGCAAAATTTAAAGTTTGCTTCCTGCGGACCCTAGGATTCGAATAACTTTCTGGGTTTTGCACATTAGCAGATGCAACTTGGGCTGAAGCAAGGTGACACATAAAGATCATAGGGAAGGACATGCATAGCATGAAACACTAAGGATTCTCTTTGCAAGTTAAAACTGTGACTGGAAGCCGGGCAAGACAACCTCAAAATTTGTAGAGAAAAGGCCATTTTAAAGGATTTTGCAATGATTGGAAAAATGGCCTAATAGTGGCTCTAGTTGGGGATGCATGCCTCCTGTAGGCATGGCAAGGATTCATAATCATCGGGAGAGCAGACCAGCCACTAGAAAAAAATAGGGAACCCAAAAACTGGCAACTGAACAAGGAAAGGAAACACACAGCAGAAAAGGGAAAGACTATACAAAGATCTACATTATTTACAACCAGCCTCAATGCCCCAAAATTATGATCAATACTTGCCTCTATCAAATAAGTAGTTTTCATCTCCACACATCAGAGACAAACTAAATATTCTGCATCCATGTGATAGAACATAATTATATCCACTTTTCAAAAGCTTAAAACAAAGATTGCTAGCACATTTCTCCTGAGGACTGGAAAGGTAATCATACCAATTCTAAAAATGTTGTGGCACATGCATGTTGTAGTCAAAGAAGGAAATGTTGAAGGAGCTGCAAGATGAACCATCCTCAATCCTATCAACAAACCCAAGAATTCTACCATCCACATGTAAAGAAAAACACTCTAGCTCTATCAAATTGTCATTGCAATCGCTACTGGATCCATTCATACTAGAAATTTGCACCTCCAAGGAGAAGATACACTGATCTTCATGCAAACACTGAGGGGACTCATGAAATGGGACATCATCATTAAACATAGGAGCACTCTGCATCATGTCAGCATCTGACAAAACCAAAGATTTTTGATAGGTGGGAAGAGAAACATCAACCTGTCCATGAGATGGTGAAGCTTGAATAGCTGAGAGACCATCCTTCCATGGCCTAGCAATAGGTTCAGAATCATAAAAGGATTCAAAATCTATACAATTCTCCCAACCAGTACTTGAAACCATATCAGGGACACTTGCATTACTTGAAGATGAACAAACACTGATGACTTCATCATCTGATATATCATACTATACCTAGTTTCCATCCAGTAGTGTTGGGGCAACAAAAGAATCAGAGGCACACATGTCAAAGTCAAATCCTGTTGATTCATGTTCCATATCAAAATCAATGTGTGCTGGATGTAAGAACCCAGAGCCATAACCCTTTGAATACCTGAGATACTCACAAGATAATAAATCTAAAATTTGTTCACTGTGAAGTGAACAACTATCCTTAAGAACATCATCTTCTTCCATACAATCATTAGCAGTACCTTCATCAATCCAATCCTCTTCTTCATCTGACTGATTGCATAGACTTTCTACCCCATTTTGAGAAAAGGCATCACCTTCATGACTACAAGAAAGAGTGTCAACTCCTGACACATCTCCTTCATAAATTTCATCACTCTCAATATCAACACTACTGAGCAAAGCCCCAAGTGCATCCTCAAGTTCAAAATCAGCATCACCAAGTACCCAATCCCTAATACATCCATAATACTCTTCCCACAAGGCATTTGACCAACTGGTTGACTCAGGAAAACAAAGTTCCAGGAATAAACCAATCAAGTCAAATTCAGGAAACTCAACATCCTCAAGAAGCTCATCATATACTTCACAAAATCTATCATAGAACAAGGATATGGATAAATCCTTTCTACACCCCACCTTCAAACTGACTAATCTTATGCAATCCCTAAGGATGCCCTGATCTAATAATGCAAGCTCCTTATTCAACTTATCCATTAAAATTAATGCAATACTTCCACATAATTTTGCCAAACTGCAACTGAAAACTTGAAGTATGCAAACCTCTGCTTACACCTTATCCTTCTTTTAGTGCTTGACCACTTTATAAGGAACATTTAAAACTTGAAAAATACTTGGGAAGATCTTGTAGCAGAAGACCTTTGGCTAGAAGGCAGGGCAGATCTAGAGCTCATCCTATAGCTCCATCAGATAACTTTGTCATGTAGAGCCCCCACCTCCTTGAGAGGAAAATGATTCATTATTTCTTCTTCCAACCAACACAAATCTACACCAGGTATACACACTATTTATTAGAAGGAACACTAATCAAATAGAGAAAATCAGAGCTGCCACTCACAACTAGGTGAGAAAAATTTGCAAATTCTTTGTTTTGTATCTGACTCTTTTCTAGACTCTCCCCATAAGAGTCACCATTTTTTTGGTGACTCGGATGGGCCAAACCAATCTAGTCAAAAGATATGACATTGTAAAATTTGTTACCATAACCAAAGCTCCTCAATAGGCTTTCTTTATGTTCTGCCTAGCAGAGTCACCATTTTGTTGGTTCCTGATCAAGAGTTTACACTCAAAGAAACACCAATATGCCTATGATGGATATTAAGGATTGGTTAGTTCCAAATGTGGGCAATCTATAGGCAACTGGACCAACTATAGGGATGGATTTTCCCTCTTCTGCTTCTGGTTTTGTGAAACCAAGGCGGGTACACCTGATCCAATAGTACTAACTCTAACTGATAGTTCTAACTCTGCCCCTTATTTCTTTATTGGATCCTTCAACAGATGATTAAGGTGAGAGAATACTAAACAAGAACCTATTGTTCATTGATCCTCCATCACTGGGTAGGACAATACATAAATGTAAATGAAAGTAAAAACTGGTATTGATTTAATGTTTCTTGCAGAGTGTAAACAATCATGCAACACATGTAACAGCACAAGGGATACTAGCTTATGATTAGTGCCTTATCCATTGGGCATCATACCTAAAGGAGACATGAAATACAAGAACAACTACTAGATTCATCTGAGAAACCAAGCCATAAACATAGTCAAACATCTCTTACACTGCTTGCAGATATCCTTCCTAATTGAACCCAATAAATCTATGCTTCACTCAGAGGCTTTTAACCTAATCCTAGATTAGGGCTGAGAGACAAAACACATACACCAGTAACCTAATGCAATGAGTTAGAAAACTCAAAATTCATCAAGAACAACTGAAGGAGAGATCCAAGAATGAGAAACTATATTAAGTATGTGGGTTCAAATCCTTGTATTACAAACTGATTCAGTGATACCATAGACAATATGCAAAAGATACATAAGTCTTCTTCCTAGTATTGATACAAAAGCAAAAATGTTACAACCTGGACTGAGGATACACACTTGGCTTTTCAGCTTCTTGTGTCAAGAAATTCTAGCTAGCCTCTCAAAATGATTACAAAATTCCCTTTATACCAGGGTTACATTGCAAGCATGATCATTTCAAATTCAAATTTTCAAAATCACCTAACCCCACTGAGAAATAAAAATAGACATGATAGGGGTCAAGCCACAGCAATTGATAATCCACTCTACCCACTCCAAGTGCTCAAAAATGAATTCGGTACCTCCTGCCACCAAAAACACTCAACAAGCTCAAACAGTCACATGCATTATGCGGGCATTAAGTCTTTTATACATTCACCTTCAGTCACGCAACTGTGTAGTCACATCTCTCACCGCTATAGGGAATGGGCTCCATTTTATGCTTGGTCGCATGATCGCATAACCTAGAAATTGGTTATGCGAACATGTGACAGCCCGCTAACCACTTGCCTTCTGCATAACTGAGGATGCCAGACTATTGCCACAAAAGGGCATGTTGCATGTTCGCAAGCTGGAAAACTAGCTCAAGTGAACATGTGACAAGCTGCTAACATGCACCCCATCAGTGGTCAAATCACCGCCAAAAAATCCTACCTGGGCTCGCATTCCAAATCCACCATCCTGCCAGGACGGGTCAACCGGAGACTGCCATGACTCCACCTACCAGCTAGCCTACCAACAAATACAGATGGGCCCCAGGGACACATGGTGCACTATCGCATGATTGCATAGCCCAAAAATGGGCTATGCGAACATGCGACCACCCACAGACCACTATCGTAACCACCACCGCAACCACCACCGCACTACCAAAAGAAAACTGCCACATGTCATGCCACCAAACTGTAACTAGCACCACTCTACCGATGGGCCCCAAGACATGTGGCAAGTTGTTGCATGATCGCATAGCCAAAAACTAGGCTATGCGACCATGTGATAGCCAATCACAGGCTGCCGCATGTCCACCTCTACCTACCACCGCATGGAGATAACACCACCACCCGTCGGCCAATAGGACACCACCACTGCATCCAAAAGATGCCCCATCACCTACAACTGGGCCCCAGGGACACATGGCAAGCGGTTGCATGATCGCATAGCCAAAAAATGGGCTATGCAATCATGTGACAGCCAATCGCAGGCTGCCAAATCACCGCTTTAAACCACCAAATAGCAACCATTATCATGAAGAGCTGGGACCCATGCAGATAGATGGCAAGGGGTCACATGATCACATGTTAAAAAAGTCTGACATGCGGCCATGCGATAGCCAATAAGGATATGCCATCTATCACTCCTCTGACACCGGGCCCACCAAATAGAAGCAATGCTAGAACAGACAAAATTGATGGTAGGTGCATGATTGCATGGGGAAAGAATATTCCATGTGATCACATGTCAACCATTGATCTCCTCCCTCTGGCCCCACACCGTCGCACTTGCGCACTTAAGACAAAGAACAAGGAGAGCTGGTAGAAAAGAAGACATGCAAGGTCAAAAACACACAGGGTTTTCAGAGAAAGATCAAAAACACACAAAGTTTTCAACATGACACAAAGATAAACCAGGAAGATGAAAACATCGAGGGTTTTTATGCAGGCCAAAAAGGTCAAAAACAACGTGGATTTTCGAAAACATAGTGGGTTTTTGACACTGTGGTAGAATTTAAAGTTTGCTTCCCGCAGACCCTAGGATTCGAATAACTTTCTAGGTTTTGTACATTAGTAGACGCGACTTGGGTTGAAGTAAGGTGACACATAAAGAGCACAGGGCTGGACATGCACAACATGAACCACTAAGGATTGTCTTTGCAAGTTAAAATTGTGACTGCAAGCCAGGTAGGACAACCTCAAAGTTTGCAGAGAAAAGGCCATTTTAAAGGATTTTGCAATGACTGGAAAAATGGCCTAACATACCACAATGGAACCAATTGGATATTAAAAACTATCATCATCTACTTTATGACATATCAAATTTCTCTTAGATTCCACACATCTAACTAGCTAATACTTAGTCTTCTCATCATTATCCTCATGTGAAACAACAACATACACATGTTTTGGAAAAAAAATATTAAGTACATGTACAAATAAAACATTTTAGCATTTATAATATAAATACAATCATAAATTATATGACATACATAAATAATATAATTTAAAGTTTTACAAAAAATTAAATTAAAAATCAGCAAGATGAATGAGGTCTAAAACATGATCATAATCTTCTAATGAAAATGCATGATTTGGGTCTTGATTTCTTGTATCATCTGGAACTTTTATCTCACTAGGTGTTAAGGATTTATGTTTCCATTCTTCAACCCATTATATATTATTGCATTCTTCCCATTCACATGTAATACAAGATTGACAAAAGCATGTGATCTCCCATGTCCATATAGTCCAAGTGTTAAAATTAACACTCCTAAATGATTTCCATTTAGGTGACCCACTGATTGTATCACAATCATATCTTGAAAGGATATTCTTCTCTTCAACTAGCCAAAAGAAATGTTTGATTGTAGATTTGTGACTTGATCTTGTAGATAAAGCTATACTACATCATTCTACAATTGCACATCCATTTTTAAATTTCACTTTTTCCCCAAATTTGAGTTTCTCTCTATAAAGGGATCTCTTAGCACATGTAGAAACACCATCATGTTCTCCTTTCCCATGTACATCCTCAAAAAAAATCCACATATGTTGGATATTAGTTTTCTTATATGTCCTAATCAACCATAAAAACATTCTAGAATTCTTTAATTGCCCTATGCAATTATCTGACCATATCATATGTTGTGTCATATAAATTTTTCTCTTCCTTAAATTATCATAAAATTTCTTGAATGTATATTGGACAAACTCCGATGAGTGTAGTTTATTATCACTCATATAGAAATGGCACTCTTCCAAAAAAATTCAATCATCTTTTGTACTATCTCATGCATGCCTATAGACTATGAAAAAAATTTGCTACTTGCACTATATTATAATATTGAGTTTGGACTTCATCTTGTGGTGCAAGCATGTAGTTGTATGAAAATTCAAAGGCTGAAAGTATACTACCCACTGGAAATGTATTCTTGCAAATGAAAAACTATCCATCAAGCCATCTAGCATTTTGGGTGTTTCACATATTTAGGTATGATCTTACTCTTAAATTCATTCATAAATGCATGAACACTAAATTTTTCAATAATTAGATCACGCCTTCTTCCAAATGTTCCATCCTTCAATGGCTATTCAATATTTTTAAATCTTTTTAAATGAGTTGAATGATTTTCATGCAAACATTAATCTAACAATGCAAGATTGTCACATATATCACATACACCATACACACCTACACTAAAAAGAAAATATTTCTCATTAAGCAGGTTACAAAATAAACTTGATATGAACTCATTGATAATGTGAGGTGGTCTATTTATACCACATTCTTGCAACATTATATTAATATGCATAGTATCATGTATACATCATAATGGTAATAAAATTAAACATGACTTTTGTAACATGTGACTCTTTTTATGTTACCCCTTACATACCAAGTTTTACACTTTTCAAAAGATCTTTGACTAATGCCAATAATTAACACCTTATCATACAAATTATTTTTGTACAATTTAGTTTGAGTCATGTCCAAAAGGTTTTTTCGACGTGGATCACAAACTTTTTAGCCAACTCTTAATTTAATAACATCTCTGACATTAGGCGATACTCTTTTATTATCATGCCAAAATTTTTGAATCCAAGTTTTGACTTCACTAGTAGGTCTCATATTAGACCTTAGGAGTCTGTCACTATAAGTCAACAAATTGTTTTCTAGATCACTTTCAAAATTAACACTTTTCTTTATAGCTCTTTCCAAAATTTTACAATGAATATTAAGACATCCACTTATGTTACTCACACATCTTTTATCAAAAGTTGTTTTATTTACTAAATTTATTGTTATTGATCATCATGTCACATTCCTATCTTTAGAACAACTTTTATTTTTTTATTGTACCAAAGGTGCTAACAACAATGGATGTAACATGTTTTAAAGACTCATACTTCTTCTTAGGTTTGACATAAATACCTAACCTATTCATCATTTTTTGTATTTTACTCACTTTAATTAGTCATAATATTAATTGACATTGAAACCCAAATTTCTTATTATAAAAAAATTGTCTAAATAATCTACTAGCATGTGTTCTAATATGTCTCCCTGAAACCAAGCCATAAAGGTTGTCTAGAAAATCACTCTTAATTTAATAATGTTCATGCATTTTGATGGAGGAGCATTTCGGGTCCTTCACAATCCTGTGTCAGCAAAAAGATGTTTATAGTTTTTTGCTTTGCTTGGTTCCTTCTTTGACCGAGTTGGTTCGGTGTTGCTCAGTTTCCTTTGTTAACTGGTGTTGGTTGGTTATCTCCTTGGTGCTTGATGAATTTACCTCGCACTTGGTGATGCTTGTCTGGTGCTCAGTTTCCTTGCTTACTGAGTTGTTTATTTTGGATTTCTATTGAGGTTGAATTGTGCATTTAATCTGTGTCACAGATTTAATGTTGGTATCTATCATTGGGAAGTGTGTGGACCTAGATCTGGTCATTCCTTCTATTGATGGTGGATCAAAAGGCTAACTCCTTTGGTAGCCTCTTGTATAAATATAGTTGTTTGGTTAGAGTTTATGAAGGAGGAGTTTTGGGGAGTTAGAAGATAGAAGATAGAAATTAGAGATTGTTGGCAGATCCTCGCATGTTGGAGGACTTTTGTACTTGATTGTAATATATGGCCTGAACCAGGAAAGCCTTACAGCCTGACATGTATGAATCAATTGAAGTAAATATATGAAAGTATATTCATTCTCTCTCTCACTATTGTTTATTGTTTCTTCTATGTGTGATCTCTTCAAGGTGGATCTGGTTAGGATGTGCCTTTGGCCACTCTCTATATCCTCCCTTATGTCAGGTGGTATCAAAGAGAGGTGAGATCTAGATCTAGGTTTTTGAATCTAGGTTTAAGGGTTCCTTCTCTTCAAACCCTAGTTTAATTGTTGTGGGGTAGAAGATTGGGATCTGGCCTACAATTGTAGAGGGTTTCAAGATGGTTCATGGAGGTGAGATGTAGATCCAAGATTGACAGACATGTTGAGACAACTTGCTGCTAGAATAGAAGCTATTGAAACAGCCTAGAGAAGAGGAAGACATCTTGAAGATGTTAGTGATGATGAAATTGAGGTAGAACAAGGTGATGTAGAACCTACACCTATGATGGATCAAGGTGAGGAAATATTCTTGAAATCTTTGACAAATTTGAAGTCTACACCACACTTTAATCCTCCCGAGTATAGTGGAAAACTGGATTCTCATGAATTGGTGGTTTCAATCACTAAGATGGAAAAAATATTTTGAGTATGAAAATATACCTAAGGAAAAGAAGGTGAAAATTTCAAGCACAAAGTTGAAGAGTCATGCATCCTTGCAGTGGGAACATCTGCAGTTGGATAGAAAGAGGAAAGGAAAATAAAAAAATCAAGGTTTGGAATAAAATGGTGAATAAGTTGAAAGGAAAGTTCTTACCTTGTCATTATGAGATTAACCTAGTTGGGTGAATGGAAAGTTTGAGGTAGAAAGATAGCTCGATAAAATAATATACTGAGGAATTATATAGATTAGATATCAGATCTGGACATGATGAAGATGATGTGGAAAGAAATGCTAGACACCTTAATGGTTTGAGAGTTTCCATCCAAGAAGAAATTAGTTTGGTCAAATCGGAGAACATTGAAGAGGCTTATCAATTTTCATTGAAATTTGAGGACAAATTGAACAAGAAACATGAGAAAAGACACATAGGTAGAGGTGGTAGATATTGGAGATTTTCTAGCAGGCCAGTACTGAATGTATGTTTGTCATTGATGACAACATATGAAAAGTACCATGCATGGAAGTCTTATGTAGTAATATTTCTATATATGTAGCATGGACATGATATTAGCATGATATCATGGGCGTAGAGGTTAACTATTAGTACAGATAGTTATATAGCAGCTAGTGTCAGCAATGTTCTTGATAGAGTAATAGGCAGTGTTTTGTGTATGGTTGTCCGTACAGTTATCTTGGAGCCTTGCGTGCTTGGATATATGTTGTAGACATGTTAGTGATGTTTTAGTTATGGATGCATAGTCTGTAGATGAGTAGAAGTAAAGTTATGAAATTGTTATTCTCTAGTAGCAGTTTCCTATGTTTATTGAGAAGAGCCAATAGAGATTCTATTGGTTCTTGAGTTGCACCTATCTTTAGGGTATGCACCCTTGGAGTTAAGCTTAGAGAAGAGTTATTGATGTTTAGTTAAGAGCACATGAGTTAATTCAGCTTACAGAAAAATTTCCAGTTGTTTTGGTAGAGCCGATAGTGTGTAGCGTGCATCTACAATTATTTGATTGGACAAGTCCCAGAATGTGTTGCTTGCATAGTAGAACAAATAGAATGTTTATTGGATTTTGTTATGGTTTCTCTAATATGATTTCAAGGTGGTTCTAATAGGTTGACTTGATTATATCATTTAGAGGAAAGATATTTATAGGTAGTCATTTGTGATTTTTGAAGTGTGGTTCATAGTTGATTAAGAAGAGTAGAGCAGAGTGTGCAAAGTGTTGAGCCATCAGAAGAAGGTCTATGTGACCAAGTAAAGTACTTGTGCTATTCATTAGAACTGATTGAGATAGTAGGTTAAAGCATAGTTCACCAAGATCCAAATATAGTGTGTATCTTTTATTCAGAAGGTTGTAGCCTTCGCCCCTTTGAGTAGTGAGCTCTCAGATAGTGCATCCTCTCCCAGAATAGGAAAAATTATAAAAGACTCCTAATATGGTCCGACCCTTGACTAGGTCTACTGTACTTAATATATTGTAAAGCTACTCCTAACAGGGTAAAGGATCTTCTCACAAGGATCATTATACACTATTACAAAATATTAGTCAGTATCAAGTCCCACCAAGGTTTTTACCTATTTGTGTTTCCCCATAACTAAAATATTGGTTTTTTGTTCATGTGTTGTTTCATTGTGTTTATTCTTTATGTTTAAGTATACTTAATTGGATAAAGAATTGAATCTTGTAGATAAATGATTCACACACCCTCCCCCCCTCTCAATTATCTATTGGGACAATTCCTAACAATTGGTATCAGAGCCAAGTGCCTCAGAGAGAAATTTTAACATCTTGAGGTTGATCAGATGGCATACTTCAAGAAAGAAAATCCTAAGTTAGATGGAAAAAATTATCTTGATTGGAAGGGCAAGATGGTGACTCATTTGTAGTGCATTTCTTTTGAAGTTTTTAATGTAACTATCAAAGAAGCCAAGATTCCTACTTTAGAAGACATTGAAAAAGATGATGCTACTGACACACAAAATTAATTATTTCATCAAAATGCTATAGCTAAAGAAGCCCTTATCAACGCCCTATTTGATGGTGAGTTTTTAGAAATAAAAAAGGTGGATACAACCCACAATATATGGAAGCACCTAGAAGACATACTTGAAGGAGACAAACAAGCAAAGGATGCACACAAAAAGACATGGAAGAAAAGATACAATGAATTAGAGATGTTGTCTGAGGAAAATATCAGATCTTACAATCAAAGAATAAATGAAGTAGTTGTTGGAATCAGGAACAATGGTGGAGAGATTTCAAAGGAGGACGTTATGGACAAGTTAATTAATACCCTCACTCCTGAATATGAAAGAAAGATCAACATCCTTGATGAGACTATCCAGCTTACATCAAATTTCAAGAGAGAGACCTTGATCAGCAAAATCTTAGCTTTTAAGATTTCAAGATTGAAGACAAAACCAAAGAGTGAGACAACTTTCAAAGTGACAGTTCATGGTAAGAAATTTGCAAACACTACTGGTAATTTTGATGATGATGAAGAAGAGAAAATATTAGATGATTTTATTTCTATGATTGTCGAAAGAGAAAAGAAAGGAAAAGGAAAAAATGAAGGTCAATTACCTTTTACTTGCTTTTCATGCAATAAGATCAGTCACTTTACATCTAAGTGTCCCACTAGAGATAGAAAGTTTAAAAAGGATTACAAGCCTGAGTATTCTAAGGAATGCTACTATGCTCAAGATGGAGTTTCAAATGAAGAATTTGGTGAAGAAGAAACTAGATTCATTTCTATTATAGACAAAATGAATAACAAGATAGTTCATGAAGATAAGAAAGAGAATCAAGAACTAGCATTGATTTCACAAGCTGACATAAGGTCAAACTAGATTATAGATAGTGGTTGTTCACCTCACATGACAAGTGATAAAGGTAGGTTTGTTCATTTGGACAAATACAATGAAGGTATGGTTAGATTTGGAGACAACACTTCTAAACCTATAGTTGGTAGAGGAGCCATCACCTTGGATGGAAAGAATAGTACTAATGATGTTCTTTATGTTGATGGTTTGAAACATAACCTTCTCAATGTTGGATAGTTACTTGGAAAAGGCTATTAGTTGGAGTTCAAAGATGACAAATGCATCATTAACAATAAAGATGGTGTTATGATTGCATCAAGCTCAAAGACAAGAGGTAATTTTTTTCAACTCAATTCAAAAGACAGTTCTTTTGTGATGAAGGATGCTCCCCTTAATACCACAAACACATAACAGAAATAGGGAAACAACAACAATATGCAAGAATAGAAAATGGGCTTCTTACTATCTCCACAAATGTGGAATTACAAACTTTTAGAATTACAATATGCAAAGCCACATGGGCATTCCCCTTAAAATATTCTGTAGGACAAAGCCTTGAATCAATACCCAGATCTACTACCTAGAACTATCCCCCAAACTGCCTAAGACAACACTACAACCTTCCTTATATAGGCAATTTTCACTGCCTGGGAATGTTCAAGAATTTTAGCCAACAAGGCCGACCAAACTTAGAATTATTTTATTTTACAATTTATTACATCAAATTTGGCTCAAAATAACTTTTGAAACCCAAACAAAAATTTTGAAGGAAAATCATTTTCCACCATTTCATGTGACCCAACTTCCGAAGACCATAAGTCATTGCCAATTGACCCGATTAACTATTATAACCCCATTCTGGAAAGGCCATGAAGTGCTCTATAGGCCTAACTCATGCAAGCACCTATCACCCAAATTCTCAACCTCATTCAGGGCCTCTAAAGCCTTCAAAATTGAGTTCAAAGTTTTTGTACCCTTTTGCCAATACTGAAAATCTTAATATCTACAAAGCTAGACTTGATCTGTCAATGAAACTTTACTAGCAGGTTGATATGACCAAAATGAGCCTCCAGGGAAGAAATAAAAACATTATGAGCTTGGATAACCAACTTACTAAAATAGAAAGTTTCGATGAATAGCCACTCTACACAAGATAGCGATTATTGAAAACAAAACCAAAAATATTTTTGGGTGATGCAAGATTGCTCTTACACCCAGGATGCTCCTGCGTCAGACACTCAGGGTAATTTGAGAAGTGACCCTATCATGACTCAGGTGTATAGAGGAAAACCAAGATGGTTAACCTCCTCCTTTGTTAGCCTTAATGAATCTTCAACAGGTTGTCCTTTCCATTTGACCAAATACTCTTCATATGTCATGTTCCTTGTGCTTCTACCAACATGACTATCTAGTATGTCTTCAATCTCCTTGATATCTAAATTGGTTTCTGGAATAATCCACTATGCTATTGTAACCTCATCTTCAAAACCTCCTTCATGATACTCTGTCAGATCTAAAACATTAAATACTAGTAAAATATTCAGCTCAATAGGCAACTTGACCTCATATGCATTTCCTAAATCATGTTTTTTCAGTATCTTACATGGCCCAAACTTCTTAATTTTTAGCTTGTTATATGTACCAACTAGAAATCGCTCCTTCTACAAATGAACCATGACTTCATATCCAACCTCAAATTCCTTATGCATTCTTTTCTCATCTACCTTAGCCTTATACTACACATTCATCTTGGTAATATGCTTCCTCACCTCCTCATGTATGTTCTTCAAATGTTCTGCAAAATCCTCAGCTTCAACTATACTTATTTCTCCTTTATCCATCTTTCTCAACTTAGATCCATTTCTAGGACCACTTCCATATACAATCTGTGGATTATGTGATAAACTAAACTTCAAACCTATCTTCAACTCTTCACTTTCTGCTAGTGTCGTTCTGTGTGCTACCTTATTTGGCAAACGAGCTCCTAGAATCAAGTCCATATGATGATTGATCTTTCTTACTGGTGGTAATCCATTAGGCACATTATCGAATACAATATCCTAAAAACTCATTCAATAATTTTGCAACTTCTACAGGTACATCTTCTACTTCCTTTTTACTAGCTTTTAGAATTAAGGTAAAATACATATGCTCATGCCGCACACCATCTAAGAAATTTCCTCCATCAAAAAAATTTATTCTTGCATTACCACATACCTTTTCTTCTATTTCCTTTAATGGTTTTAGCTTATGTCGCACTCCATCTTGTGTCAAGGAATAGGTATTAGGATGACCATCATGAACAACACATCTGTCATATTGCCATAGTCTACACAAAAACATATGGTATGCATCCATACATATGATATCACATAGTACCTCATCTTGGTATCTGACAATCTTGAACTTTACTAGGCACTATTCACTAACCATGACCTTGTGGTCATCCCGCACCCAGGCAACTCGATATGAATGTGGATGTTTCTGCCTCTTGAGCTTCAACTTTGTCACCATCTCTTCTGACACCAAATTATCAGTACTACCACTATCAATAATCACATCACAACAATTACCCTCACACTTGTACCTGGTGTGAAATAGGCTCCTCCTTTGCTCAGGTTCATTCTCACCACTTAGTAGGACTCTTCTGTTAATCAACATTTCTCCTCTTTCAACATCTTTAGAATGTGATGCTCTGGTATCTTCATCTACATGTGCAACTCTAGCCTAGCCTTCATTCCTCCTATTTGTCCTTCCTTGGTGCTAAGGACATTCAAATTCCCTATGAACTTCTTCTCCATAGTGAAAATCTAGTCCATAGAAGCCTCCTCTTCCTGAACCTTGTCCTCTTTCTCTTCCTCTTTGATCTCTATTGTTCTAATTGTGGAAATGATTGAAATTATCTCCTCTCTAATTTTGACTATTACTGGCCTCATCCCACTTTTTTGGATCCTCATTTTGATCTTCATATGACCATCCACCAGATCTTCCATCACAACCTCTTCCACTTTGTCTGCTCTCAAACTTCTTGTTCATCTTTTCCTCTACTTTTAGGGAAAACTAGTATGCCTCTTCAATACTATTCATTCGAACCATATTCAACTTCTCCTGAATGCTTAGCCTCAACCCATTAAGGTAATAAACAACTTTCTCCTTATCAGCTTCTGCATGTCCCGTTCTGATGAAGATTCAATAGAACTCCTCTGTATACTCCTGAACAGATCTTCTTGCTTGCTTCAAACTTTTCATTTTCTTTAGTAGGTCAAGCTCATAATCAACAGGGATGAACTGTCACTTCAATTTATCCACCATCCGATCCCATGTTGTGATTTTATCTTTCCCTCTTCTATTTCTCTCCAATTGAATCTCTTGTCACCAGATCTTTCCATGACCTTTTAGTCTGACCTATGCAAATTTTACCCTATTAATATCCTCAATATCTTCATACTCAAAATATTCTTCAAATTCATTGATCCAGTTGATCAACTCCTCTGGGTTAAGATTTCTAGAAAATGTCAGAACCTTAATCTTAGGTCTTTTCCTGATCTTGGAAATGGGCTAAAAAAGTCTTTCTTCCTCCGAGTTCACAACTTCAACTTCTCCTTCTTCATCTTCATCTTCAACTTCATCCTCACTTTCATCTCTGACATTGAGATTCATTCCTCTGCAAATCTCTTCTTGCAATGCTCGCACTTCTTTTTGTAGTGCCCTAACCTCAGGTGTTACAACACTAGCTCTTTCACCACATTCCCTTCATGGAGGCATTTTCACACAACTCATTGAAAGCCTAACCATGGTTATGGTGCAAAATGCCTCATAGTTGTATGCACCCTAAAATGGTCGCCTAGACTTTGGGCTCCCATTCAACAATTTATCAAATCCCTAAATCAATATTTTCCAATTACATTAATTTCCTTGATCAAATCCTATTTGATCATTTTTTATTATTTTTCTATTGGCTAACCATTTTATCCTAAGTCTTTATTTATTTAAAAGGAATTTCCTCCTCTTTTATTAAATAAAAATCCCCACTTTTCCTCTTATCCTAAGTTGCACAAATAAAGCATTATTCTTATTTTATTAAAAAAGAATAAAAGCACTTTTTATCTCATATAGATACAAAAGTCAACTCTTATTTACTCATTGGAGGATATTTGTGCACATGGATTACTCCTCTTTCAAGCTCCACCCTTGATTAAATCTTTTGCCTCTTAATCTCCATGGTCCATTCCTTTTTAATTTCTTTAAAAGGAGAGCTCTCTTCTCATTCTTAGAGCCCAACTTTTTATGCTAATCTTATGCTACAGGATTTTTCGGAGACTTTAGAGATTTTGGAGATCATTTCTTGCATTCTAGTTTCATTTCTTGCGTCATATCTTTTGTGGCATCTAGCTTAGTTTCCTTTATGATTTAGATTAACTCACATAGCTTAATTAGCAAGGGTTTATAATACTTTCATTTTCCATAGCTTAGCTTGCATCTTCATTCATAGGATAGCTTGCATTGCATTGCATTCTCATTGATTCTTGAGGATATTGGCATTCTTTCCCTTGTCTCTTTGAATCTCCCATTGTGTGGTTTACTAGCAAGGTTGCATGCTTCAATAGCTCTAGCTGAGAGCACCATCAAAAATCTTGTGACTCCATGCCTAGGGAGCTCTAGGTCACTTTCTCAAGGTTTCCCATCCATGGATTTCCTTGGAAGTAATGACTTGGAGAAGTGCACTATTTAGTGTGTACATTTTTGGCGCCCTCTATGGGGCAGAACATTCTTGTTTTGTCATTCATTTTCTGTATTTCCATCATTTTTTTCGTTAATATTTTCTTGTTGTTTCATCAATTTTTTTCTCTCTGGTTTTTCTGACAGGATTATCATGCAACAATTTTCTAGGGTCATACGATACTTTTTTACATACCAGTGTGCGATATTTTACCAGTTAAAATATCACACGTTTTGATAGATTATATCACACTCTTGTTCTATTCTCTATTGCACATAGGTATCATGAATTATGACCCAGAGATATATTATCACAGCAGTACAGGACCAAATATTGCATGACTGTTTCTCTAACAAAAATATCACCTAGGCTTGGCAGTGACTAATTTTTGTCATTTCTTTGCAAGATCTACTTGGTTTTGATTCGGATTTTTGATTTTCTATTGTAGAACAAGGATCCATTTGTAGATTTCATTTGGTTTTTGATGTGCTAACCCTTGTAGGGCTAACAAGTGGTGCTTTTAGGTTCTCCTATTGCTTGATTATTTTCTTAAAAGAACGCATGTCAAAGATTCAAATGCACAATGGCTACTAACAATTTTCATAGGGCTTCCCAAAGCATAAAAACCCCATCAAGTGCTTATTTAATTGCTTTCTTTTGAGTGTGGCATCTACTAGTTGTTTCATTTCATAGGCACTTAATATCTTTTTCTAGGAATCTTTGGGTGGTAGGAGAAGTATGCTCTTCACCCTTGTGGTGAACCAAAAAATCCTAACCCATCTTTAGATTTTTAAAGAAAGAGGGTAATTGAACCTTTTCTTGGTGTGTTTGGGAGATATTTTTGAGCTAGGAGATTATGCTCTTCACCCTTGAGGTGAAATAGAAATCCTGACACTCAAAGGTTGATCCACTCTTTGTTTAGCTTTTGGAATCCTCTAGTGGGCCTACTCTTGAGCAATCAAGAGGAATGATCCAAGTGGGGACAAGATTTTTGCCAGCTATTCTAACCCACTATAAACTCAAGGCTATCAAGGACACAAAACCTTGGTAGACATAGTACTTGTCTTCACTTGATGTGAGTACTTGTGGGATTGTGACCATGAGGAAAGTGTTGATCAAGAATGCTTAAGGTAATCTTGTGGCTGCGAGGTCCATTACTTACTGCAAGGTAAGGAGTCCCTCTGGCGAGCAAGAGGGGTATTACAAAAGGAAGCCCTTATTAAGAACCATATATAGAAGCCACCCTATTTTGCTGCTTATCTTCTTGCTGCAAGGATTGATCTAAGTGGAATAATCCAGATCACCCCAAGATTGCTCACCATCTGTGTTCCTTTGGTTGTGTCATTGGCACTTCCACAACAAAGCCAATATCTATTGTGGGTAACCACTTTGTGTGAGGCAATAGGACATCAAGTGTGGGCCAAGTTGTTAAGTATTGAGCCTTTGACTTTTTAGGCTAGTAAGTGCTTGAAGTGTTCTTGCTGTGATCTACCCATGTAAATTTTCTCAAATATCAAACATCACGGTAGCATTCATAATATTTTATTGCTTTAATATCATAATTTCTTATCTTGGAAAGGTTTCTTTTTCCCTTGTGCAAGTGTTTTATGACATGTTTGATCCCCTATTGTATTCAAACCTGTCCATTTACTATTGTCACTATGCTTGAAACTGAAAAATCCAACCGTTAAACTAAAATTTTGAACAAACTACCCTTAAAACTGAGATTTTTAGCACTCACTGGTCAAGAGTCATACAATCCTAAAATTGTATCACACACTATACTGAAAATTATTGTGTGATAGTTCATCACTAGAACACTATCACACTTCTTGCCTAGAAAATATCTTACAGGCTACCTAGAAGCTATCACCCTATTTACTGCAAAATATCACCTGCTCAAAAATTATCGCATTGTTAGCCTGGAAACTGTCGCACAGAGTCTTTTTGCTGCCTGTCTGGTTTATGCAATTTTCAATCTTTCCTTAGCCGACCAAATTTTAGTAGGTGACTTACTCTACTGCTAAAAACTTGTTTGTACATTGGGTTCCTAATTTTAGACCCTTTGAATTAGTGTTCTTCAATTTGACAAAGTATTCTTACTTGGCATCGATAAGTTAGAGATTATCCTTGTTGAAAAAGTACACCTATAGATTCATTGGTAACACACTTGGAGAGTTTTAGTACTCTTTTGTCCAATTCACTTCCATCAAAATTCAATTTCAATTATATATTTGGAAAATCCATCCTCCTGGTCCATATGTGTTAGGATACTCAACCTTTTAGTATACACCTCTATGGTAGTGTTGGTTTGCACCTTTTGTAGCTTTCTATCTTACCATCTCTTTTTGGACAATTCAACACCTTCACTATCCCTATTTGGTATTGACATTTCATAAGGTCATCTTATCACCAAGGGTCTTTTTCTTTCATGTTAGTTATGACAAGGTACCAAGTTAGTCAAGGAAAATGACCTAAAGTTGTCTTTGAATAATTACCCTTAGTCCAAACTCATCAAAAGTGAAAGGGGAAGAAACCCATCTTTGATCAATCACCTAGGAGTGAGTCTAAGGCTTGGTTTGACCCAAAGAGAAATCCTAGTGAGTTGAGTACCTCTTTACCATCTTCTCAATCAAATATGGTCATGAGCTACACTTTGACTAGGAAACAAAGAGAAGTAATGGATCAAACTCTTGATGACATTTTCCAAAGACATGGGGATAACATGTTGTTTGGTGATGACAATCAACCTAAATCACCCCCTATTAACTCAAGATATTTAGATGCCCATCAAAGAGCTGAAAGACATTATGGGCAAGCTCACCAAGATACACGGTCACAAAATGAAGATGAAAAAAATGAATCTGGTGATGCTCATGTGAATGCCTCATTCACTAATGACTTTTTTAGACACTCAAGATCTAACTCTCCACTCAAAACAACCTCAAGATATGCTAATGAAAGGCTTAAAAGAATTGAGCACGAAAAGAAATCCTTTTTGGATGAACAAGCCACTAAAGAAGAAAGGTTTAGACACCTAGAAGAAGAACAACAAGCCTTGCTAGAGTTGAGAAGAAAAGCATTCCAAGAAGAACAAGATAGGCTTTTATCCCAACAACTCAATGACCAATTTAACAAAAGAGGTACCAACAGTGGAAACAACTCTCCACCCTCTACTCCCTCAAGAACCCCAAGAAGTAGAATGCGGTCAAGGACCCCTTAAAGATCTCCTAGTCCTAAAGGAAGGAGGATTTCACAACATAGGAGACAAACACCTCCTAGGAACTCAAGACAACCCTCCCAACGAGCTCATTATGGCTCTCAACACAGAGGAAGTAGTGCAAAATTTGATGATCAATATTTTATGAGAATGCAACAAGAGCCACTATTCCAACAATATGTGGAGAAGTACCTTGATCAAAACAAAGATAGGTTCCTAGAGAGTTTGATTAATAAGGGTGCTAGAGTCCCTTATAACTTTGATGTGGATAGGAGAATCAAGAAACAAGGACCCTCTCAAGAAGAGGAAATCAAGAAACTCAAACAAATGATGGAAAAGGTGTTGGCACCTAAAAGTTCCTTTTCACTTGATTCTATTTGTCCCAATCCTTTCAATAAAAGTGTGACTATGATGGATTTTCCTAGGAAAGTTGAAATTCCCTAATATGACGAGTATGATGGCAATGGTGACCCACAGGATCATGTGTGCCAATTTTATATCATGAGTTTTGAGTTCCACCAAGATGACTCTTACCTAATGAGATTATTTCCAAGGAGCCTCAAGGGCCAAGCCATGGAGTCGTTTACCAACATAACCCCTCCTACCAAAAATTTTGAAGAACTTGTCCACAAATTCATTCAACATTTTGTATACAACTTATCAAGATCAGTCACTATGTTGGACTTGTGAAATTTGAAACAAAACCAAGGGGAATCCTTTGTTACCTTCTTGCAAAGGTGGAGACAATTGTGCTCCCGCTATTCTAGGACTATTCCTGAGCATGAAAGGATTGACATCATTGTTAGTAATTTGGTGCTTGAAATGCATTATGAGGTTTGAAAAATGGTTTTTGATTCCTTCAATACTATGGTTGAGACTGCATGTCAAATCAAGGATGTCTTAAAAGAACAAGGCATTTTGACCAAACATAGCAATAACAACAATGGTCAAAATCCTAATAATGCTAATAAGGAAAAAGGCAAGTAGTCGCACTAGAATAAGAATAAGAAAGTAGTCAATGATGGAGTTATGGACTCTTCCCAACCCAAGGATCAAGGAGTCCTACATTTTTCTAGTGTAGTCCAAGCTATGAAACTCAACACATCCTCCAACCAACAAGAGAATAAACCTAAGTATCAAGAAAAGCCTAAGAAAAAGTTGCCACAATTTTCTAAAATGGATGACTCATATGAGGATGTTTTCAAGACCCTTATTGCCAATAATCTTTCACAACCACAAGATCCATAAAATTTCCACATACCTGATGTTAAGCCACATTGGTGGAATGAAAAGGCTTTTTGCAAATACCACAATGGCATTGGACATGACATCGAACATTGTTGGAAACTTAAACACCTTATCCAAGATCTTATTGAAAGTGGCAAGCTTCAGATTGATGGGTTGAACACCAATGTGGACCACAAGGCATTCAAGGAGCCTTTTCCCAAATATGAAAAGGGGGAAACCTCTAAACCCAAGAATGGTAAGGCTAAAATCAACTATACATACACAGGTGTAGAAAATGTGATTAATATGCTTGAGATTGTTGAGGAAAATGTCAACATGATGTGAAACAAAGATTCTTATGGTCATGATGTGGGCTCTCCTCCTATATTTGATTAAGAACCTATGGTGGTTCTTAGGGGTCCTCACTCTCAAAGGTCATCCCAAGCTCTTAACGTCATCACTTGCAGCCAAAGTCAAGGTCCTATGATTATTAGAGGTCCTAGTTCCAACCAGTCTAGCAAACACAAGCAAGTGACATCCAAGAATGTCACCACCAAATCAGCAGTCAATCTTGAAAGGAGCTACAATCTTGTTGACCAGTTACAAAGAACACCAGCTCAAATCTCAATTTTTGAACTCCTAGAATTGTCTCCAAGACATAAGCATGTCCTTGAGGATGCTTTGCATACAATCAATGTTCCTAACAACATAGATGTTAACCAATTCCAAAACATGGTTAACCACCTTGCCAGCCCTCATTACCTCACATTCTCAGAAGAAAATGACAAAGACTTGAGCCATCCACATAATCTTTCCCTTTATATCGAAGTCATGATTCACAAGACCCATGTTAGGTGTGTGTTGATTGATAGGGGTGCTGGCTCAATATTTGTTCCTTGAGTTTGTTGAAGATACTGGGTTAATCTGAGAAAGTTATTGATACTCATAATAAAATCACCATTAAAGCCTATGATGAGGTAGAGAGAATCTCTAAAGGCTTGGTCATCCTTCCTATCAAGATTGGCCCCATTGAAAAGGACATTTTGTTCCAAATTGTTGATGTTGGTCCTTTAGCCTATAATATCCTACTTGGTAGACCATGGATCCATGACATGCAAGAAGTGTCATCCACCTACCACCAATGTGTCAAGTTCCCCTATAATGGAGTAGAAGTTTGTATACTCGGGGATAGCACATTGTCTGTTAATGAAATTTCAGAAGGGACTCATGTTCCTCTCAATAGAGAAGCTAAGGATTTTGATGCCACTTTAGCACAATGCTAGAATAAGTTTAAAGCCATAGATCTTGGTATGGGGGGTTATCAAATTGACTCCTTTACAAAAATACCAGTCTCACCTAGGTCCTATGGTAAACCTTCACAAGAGATCCATCCCTCATCTTTAGCAATGACTCTATTTGGTACATTTGTAGAGTCCTCAATGCCTATACAAGATGAAAAAGAAGAGGTAGTTGTTAGAGATTGGATTTACAAGGAGGAAAAATACAAGCATAAAATTTCTCCCCATCTCCTAAAGCTTATGGGAGAGGATAAACCTTGGTAAAAAATATGAGCTACCCAGGTCATGGTCCTCTCAGTCATAGATTAGATGCTAAGGCTAAACCACTCAATCATACTCTCTTTGGCTGCAGATCTAAGATAATGGTTGGCCTAGATTTTGAAAGCTAGAATAATAAAAGTACTCCTATCCTTGCTATGATGGATAGTGATGATGAATCTAGCTACATACCCTATTTGCAAAATCAACAAGATATGTGTGAATATTGGGTCCCTTCCACCAATTTCCTTTAGGGAGATTTAGATGCTCCAGTTATCAATCCAATAGTTTCAGACCTAGAAAAAGAACAATCCACTATTGAAGATCATGTTGAGGATCCTATTCAAGAACATCAATACACAAATGGCATTCAAGAAGGTGTTACCTTTGGTGACATCAAAGCCTCTACCTCAAGGCCTAAAAAAAATGCTTGGTGTAAACATCCCAGCTAGGATTCAGATACAGACTCACATAAGTATGAGTGGGAGACTCTCTCTGATTGCTCTATAGTTGACATGGACATTGATGTTGTCCATACATATGGTTCCCAACCTGAGGTAGATAAAAAGTCTAGTGTAGGATTAGAGGATTGGAATCCACGGGTCGCTTTAGTGGATGATGCTTCTCTTGGTAGGATAAGTCCTGATTTGGGTACCTTAGAGGGATACTTGATGGATCCTAACTCTGCAATCACCAGAGATGATACCATTTGCATACACAATATTGAACCAGTCATTGACCTACCCCTTGCCAATCCTCACCTAATTGATTGGTCTCAGTGCTATCAAGAGCCTCAGATCCTAACTTTCCAAAATGATTACGAGATAGCATGTTACCTAAATTATCTTGAACCTATAATCTCTTCCACCAATGAACCAACTACAAGCATGACTAAAATAGATATCAAGTACCTTAGTCAAAAAATGAAAAGAAAAGAAAAAAAGAATAAGAGTCCTGATGGAGAAAACCACTGTGTGGTGGTGTCAGAACCTTAAAAAGTAAAAATAAAGGATGTATCCAAGGGTAAAAACCTCTCTAAGGAACCTAAGGATGAGGTACTTGATCATCTCCCAAGTTACTTTCAGGATAGGTCTTCAGTTCTTTTTGAGCCTACACAGCTAGTTAATTTGAATATAGAAGAGGCTCCACAAATTGTGCATTTAGCTAAGTCTCTATCAACATAGGAAAAAGAAGCATATACCAAGTTCCTATAGACCAAGAAGATCAATTTTAATTGGACTTACTTTGACATGCTAGGGTTGGACACTAATCTCATTATGTATCACTTGTCCATAGCTCCAGGTATTAAACCAGTAACACAGAAATTAAGGATAATGCATCCTCACATAGCTCTTCTTATCAAAGCTGATTTAGAAAAACTCCTCAGTGCAGGATTTATAAGAGCCATTGATTATGCCGAATGGATATCCAATATCATACCAATTTCATAACATGACAAGTCCATTCATGTCTGCATAGATTTTATAGATCTTAATAAAGCATGCCTAAAGGATGATTTTCCACTTCCAAACATAGACATGATAGTGGACATGACTGTGGGCTATGAGATCTATTCTTTGATGGACAGTTTTTCTGGGTATAATCAAATCAAAATAGCTCCTAAAGATCAGGAAAAGACTGCGTTCACTTGTGCATGGGGAACCTATTGCTAGAATGTCATGCCATTTGGATTAAAAAATGCAAGAGCTACTTATCAAATAGCTATAACTTCTATCTTCCATGACATGATGCATAAGAATATAAAAGATTATGCGGATGACACCTTGGCAAAATCTAAAAAAAGGGATACACACCTAGGTGATTTGGAAGTAATTCTAGATCATATTGAGCAGTTTCAATTGAGATTAAATCCCAAAAAGTGTGCATTTGGAGTCACATCTAGAAAACTCCTAGGATTTATCATTTTAGTTAAAGGAATAGAGGTGGACCCAGAAAAAGTTCAAGCAATAATGGATATGCCACCTCCCAAAAATATCAGCCAAATGAGGAGTCTTTAAGGACACCTTCAATCTATAAGGAGGTTTATTTCACAACTGGCTGATAGAGCTCAACCCTTTCACAAGACTTTACACAAAGGGGTTAAATGTGTCTGGAATGAAGACTTTTAGCAAAGCATGGACCAAATCAAGAAATAATTGGCTAATCCTCCAATCTTAATGCCTCCTATCCCAGGAAAACCACTCATATTGTATGTGTCAACAACAGAATCTTCCCTAGGGGCATTATTGGCTTAGCTTGATGATACTGGAAAAGAAAGAGCTATATATTACATCAGTCATACTCTTGTGTCATATTAGGTCAACTACACTATTATTGAAAAATCTTTCCTAGCAGTGGTGTTTGCTTCCCAAAAGTTGTGACATTAAATGCTTGCACATACAATACACCTCATTGCAAAACTTGATGCTCTCAAATATTTTCTTGCTAAGGCTTCTCTCACAGGTAGAATTGCTAAGTGGATGATGATCTTATCAGAATCTGACATAGAGTATGTCGAGCGTAAGGCTATAAAAGGACAAGCCATTGCAGACCAATTGGCTGATTTTCCAATTCGAGACAAAGCACCAATTCAAGTTGAATTTCTAGATGAGCACATAATGTACATGACTGCAAGAACATGGAAGATGTTCTTTGATGGCTCTTTCATGCAAAATGGACTAGGTGCAGGAGTGTTATTTGTTTCTCCTCATGGGTACACAATTCCTAAGTCCTACAAACTATTGTTCCCATGCACAAATAACATCACTGAGTATGAGGCCTTAAAAAATGGATTAAAAAAGGCTATAGAGTGGAGAATCATAGAGCTACATATTTATGGGGATTCACAATTAATAGTCAATGAAGTTAATGAAGAATACCAAACCAAAGATGAAAAATAGGTACCATACAAGAAAATGGTTGATTCATTGTGATGATATTTCACCTTTGTCACATTTCAATAAATCCCTAGAGCAGAGAATAAAGTAGCTGATGCTATGGCTACATTGGCTTCACTTCTTCAACTAGAACAACATGAGTCTAGATTCAAATTCTTGGTGGAAGAGCTACGCTACCCTATCTATGACTCCCAAGAAAGCCAAGTTGTTTGTACCCTTATTGGTCATGATTCATCCCACTATGGTGCCATTTACTCATACCTCTATGATGCTACCATTCCCAAAACTTTCAATCATTCTAAATGATGAAACCTAACCCAAAATGGCTCTCGCCACACCCTTATCTCTGATGATTTGTATAGGAGGGGTTTAGATGGGACACTTCTTAGGTGTTTAGAAAAGGATGAGTCCAACCAAGTGTTAGTTGAAATTCATGAGGGCATTTGTGGAGGACATTCAAATGGTCTTGCCATGGCCTAAAGGTTTCTTAGGGTGGGGTACTATTGGCCTACCATGCAGATAGATGTAGTAGCTTTTGCTAAATCTTGTGAAAAGTGTCATAAACATGGTAACTTGATACATGCTCTAGTAAGGGAGCTTATTCCTTCTATTTCTCATTGGCCATTTCAGCACTGGACCTTTGACCTTGTTGGGTAGATTCATCCCAACTCATCAGGTGGACACAAATTCATTATCACTACTACTGATTACTTTACCAAATGGGTAGAAGCTGTCCCACTTTCTGGTGCATCAGGCAAGATAGTTTTTTTGTTTATTTTGAACCATATCATCTGTCGGTATGGAGTGCCTTCTGAAAGAATCACTAACAATGGAGGTCAATTTTAAAACAAAGACCTTAAACATCTCTACAAGAAATTCAAGATAAAACAACATTAGTCCTCCATTTACTTCCTGCAAGGAAATGGACAAGCAGAGGCTATGAATGAGATGATTCTCAAAATCCTCCATAGAATAGTTCACAAGAATGGTAGAGATTGGCATCTACAGATAAATCCATCCTTGTGGGCCTATATAATGAGTATTCAGACTCCAATAGGGGCTACTCCTTTTGCCCTCACTTATGGTGTTGTAGTAGTGTTACCTTTAGAGGTGGAGATTCCTTCACTTAGAGTTTCTCTTAAATTTCTAGTGACAGATGAAGATGACCGTGCCGTGAAGCTAAAAGAACTAGAACTTCTAGATGAAAAGCGTAAAGTATCTTTTGATCACATGAGAGTCTACCAGAAGCGTATGTCCAAAGCATTCAACAAGAAGGTTCACCCTAGAGAATTTCAAGTGGGGGATCTTGTCCTATGAGAAAACCCTAAGAATCAACAACATATTGAGAAAAAGTGGAAATTTGAACCTAATTGGCTTAGACCATACATCATTACTATTGCTTTTGGTATAGGTGCTCATTTACTATCTGATCTAGAGGGGGAAGAGCTCCCTAAGCCTATCAATGTCTTGCACATTAAGAAGTTCTATCCATGATGCCTATTCTGTTTAGGGGCATCCTTTGTACATATTTATTGACCCTAAAAAAATTCCAAAAAAAATCATATATGATGCTAAAAAAATCCTAAAAAGCATATACAGTCCTGAAAAAATACAAAAATAAAAAATAAAAATGCAAAAAAATAGAAAAAGTGCCTTGGTGAAAGCCTGGAAACAGGCACCTTGGTAGAAAAAATAAAAAAAAATTGAAACAATAAAAGAATCTCCAAGTGGTGAAAACCTAGAAATAGGCACTACTTGAGGCCTTTGCACCCTTGTTTCTTAGCATGCATCCTTGACACTTAGCCTTTCTCCATCATGCCTTGACCTTGTTACCTTGGTTTGGAATTGGTCTTTGTCTTTATCTAGGGGGCATAACTATGATAACTTTGGTCTCTAGGATGCGTTGGTCTTTAGGACATCATGCAAATGGTGTTTTTCAACACCACCCCAAACTATGTTTTTCAACACTACCCTAGTGTCAAGTGTTTTTCAACACTTATCAGATATCTTACCTGTAGTCTAGCACAATATGATATTTCTCAGTGGAAGATGTGATACTCAAAGTTTGACTCTAAGACCTACACACATGCACTTAAACACTCACCTTGCTGAGACTTGTTTGACTTTATTTCTTAGTGTGCTATCTATGATGATTTCTTTGATGAGTGTTCTCTCCCTAATAGTTTTTGATGATGCCGATCTAGAAGACTGGGGGCATGAGGATATGTTTTTTTTTTTTTTTGGTTTGTGGGTATATTTTGTTAGTCCTAATTGTCATAGGCATTTATGCTTTTTCCACTTGACATTAGGGTCTACAAGGTATTACCCTTGACTATTTTTCACAAGTGCATACTTCTAGCCATCTTGACTTTCCTTGTGTCTTGATGCGAGTATAATATTTCTATATTCAACTTAGGTAATCTCACTACACTAGTCATCTTGACTTACATGTCTTTAATGCCTAGGTGGGATTCCCACATATTTATCTAATATAGATCATATTCAGATTCACATAGTCATACTAGTGTGTGTTGTATGATTCATATTAGTTTAGTTTTGCATCTTGCATATGGAGAGAGCTCTCCTTTCATCTTTCATGGACCTATTGGTCAACTGTGTTCACCTTTCCTTTTCTTGATCATGTCTTTCATTCCTTGTCTTTCACATCATGTCCTATTCCTGTCATCACAAGGGGTTAATCTTATATCATCATACTAAAGAGATCATTTTCAAAAACATGAGTCTATATCATAAACATAAGAACTAAACATACATCTATGAGAGAGATTATACATCAGCATATACATCATACATTTTGAGAAAAATGACAAGATAATATAAAAACTAAAACATCCATCACAAGTGGGACAAGTACACAAGATATATCACCAATCTAGTAATCTCATATATATATATATATATATATATATATATATATATATATATATATATATATATATATATATATATATATATATATATATATATATATATATATATATATATATATATATATATATATATGTGTCATGATACAATGTGGGATACAAAAAATATGGATAAAGTCCCAGGATATGTCTCTATACATCTACCTAAACCTAGACCCAGGACTCGCTAGAACCATCATGTGGAGCTAGTGGTGGAGGAGGTGGTTCTATCACTATGACTGGTACCATGTCGGATCTTCTAGCTATAGCTGATTAGGGCAGTGCTCTCTGACCCTTTGGTATAGCCTCTATATAGAGACCATGATAATATGTAGCTTGTGTTTCCTCTCTCTGAGTCACTATAGTGGCAACCTATATGGCTCTCTCTCACCTCTCGATCTCAGCTCTCAGATCTATCACCTACTAGTATTTGATAGCTATGGTGATCCACAACTACTGTATCTCCATCTCTAGGACCTGGATCCTCACTCTTAGATCATCTCCCCCTAGAGACTGATCCTGCCTAGCATCCACCTGGTGGTGAGCTGATCTCACCCTATCATCACCCTCATCAGTAGAACCCTATCCCCATGGCCATTTTTTACCACTTGATTGAGATCTTTGTCTAGTCTCCCTAGCTCTCCCTCTCCCTCCTCCATCTCCTTCATCCCCATCATCTTCATCATCTCCTAATGCTACCAGCTGTGCATCAGGAACTATGAACCTAGGGAATGGATGCCTCCACCACTCTGCCTTGTAAGTTGCATCAGCACCAGCATTTTCCATATTTGGGAGGTAGTCCCATGGCTCCTAGCATATCATAGTTGTATCTTGTACTACCTACTGATAATCTAGCATTGACAGCCAACCCTAGCCCTCCTCATCCCTAACCCAAGCATATGTGGTGGTCTCAATGGGTACTATTTGCTAGCGCTCAAACTATCTCTAAACCTAGGTGATAACAAATCTCTCAACAATGTCTAAGTGTCGACATACTAGTGTCTAGCTACATAACATATAACTGAGCTCCTCCTCTAGGTCACCCCACTACTCAATAGCCCTATATGGTCTCCACTAGAATGAGGTGAGCTCATCCAGTACCCTCCTGTAGTAAGTCACATCCTTGTTGTGGCTAAGATATGAACCCTGTGTACCTATTGATGTAGGTGCATCTCCACTCCCTCGGCTACACTCATGGTCACACAATAGCGATGTGCTCCCATGTCCAAACCTATGCTAAGATAGCACTGCATACCCAAGTCTTACTCTCCTAATATACTATCTCATGGAGCTAGTGGTACATGTCCACCAGGATGGCTAGCCCCCAAGCCATTCATCATGGGTGTGCAATCAAGTCCACCACTAACTAACCCTGAATCAATGGGAAACCCTTCTAACTCATGTTAGTAATAAGGTCCTATGCTACAATAGAACAAATGATGCATGGCACCAAAAAATCCCTACCAAACTCCTCCATCAGCCGATCCCACCTGAGGTGTCTATCCACAAAAGTGACATCTTGAAACATGTCTTGCATAATCTACCTCCCCTCTATAAGATCTTGATCATAGTACACCTATGCCAACAAATAATCATGTCAATTTCTATCATATGGAAACTTCACATCTATGACTATCTATAAACATGATTATACTTATAGGATCTCCATGGCTCAAAACTCGTAGGATTTGATAGACATCCTCTAGGCTAATAGTAGCCTCTCCAGTGGGCAAGTGGAAGGTGTTATCCTCACTATGCCACTGCTCAACCAATGCTATTAGCAATCCATGATCTACCTGAATATGGGGCATCTGCAGCAAATAGCCAAATCCCATCTCCCTCAAGTGTGCTCATCCTAGATCATCGAGATCCTAAATGCATCATAGTCCAGTCACTCGAGGCACTCTAACAAGTAGCATAGAAAAGTTCTCCTGAAACCCATTTAACCCAAACCAGATGTCAGAACATATCATGATCGATGTATAAAATCAGTATAAAACATCTTAAAAGCAAACATTGTCAAGACCCATGTCATTTTGCTCAAAAACATTAAAACATACCATTTTTCTATACTATGTGATACAGTTTTTTGACTAAGTATCATGTGATACTTTCCTTAATAGAAATGCGATGGTATCTTTTCCTGCAATACTTCACATAGCATCACACGATATTTCATCCAGTATCATGCGATACTAGATTCAATATTGGTGGGATGCTATTTTGACCCATGAAGTATCGCATGATAGATATCCTCAAAGGGTGCGATACTTAGAAAGTATCGTACGACTTTTCATACAAGGAAAAAATTGAAAAATTTAAAAACTTTAAAAACATGTTTTAAATTGACATTAATGCTCATAAATGACTTACAAAGTGAGTTTTTCTGAAAACATACCGGGGCACCATACTATGGGGGCCAGTTGGGCAACTAGGTGCACTCAAATTGATGCTTATGGACAGGGATCGCTACTTGCTGGGCCATTTTCTCTCTCTAAACTCTCAAGATTCTCAAATCACTAAAAGACAAATGATTTTTAAAATGACCTTTTTACCCCCTTTTATAGCATTTTGACTTTTTGTCCTAATTTTCAAAACACCTTGAAATTGCACGAAAATTGCACCCTTAGCTAATTTTGATGTCCTAGATCCATTTTCAGGATTGAAATCAAAATTTGAGTTCATCTTGATAGTCAAAATCACATTTAAAAAACTTTCACCCTCTTCTGCGCAGTTGACTGATCATTTCAGGCCTGGTCCTTCGATCTTTGTTGGGGCACCTTCATTTCTTCATCCCCATCTCTTTCAAACTCCTAGTCTTTCATTTACCTTCATTCAATTCATCTCTCTGAGGTTTCACTTCATTTTTATTCTATATCTTTCTTAGTCAAACCTAGTCAAACTAGGGCATATCTTCACTGCTTGATGGTTATCTTCTCTTCCTTCACCTTCAATTATGATTTCTAGTGACTTGATCAAGTTTATCAATTTGTTGTCTCTCCTCTACCTGATTTTAATTTTGATTCTAAGGGGGCAGTACCTATTAGCTTTAATCTTTGATTTAGCTTATAAATCATATTTTCTTGAGATTCTTATCTCTTACTTGAGACTTGATTTTCACCTATCTATACAAGTGTTGGTCTTGTCTTTTAGCTTATCTTTGTCAGCTTTTTCTTATTCTTGTCCTAATGTGTTCCCATCCATCAAACACACATCTGGGTTGTTTTGTGATCCCAAATCGATCTCACATTTCAATTCCATTCTTTGACTGCATGTGATCCCAAATTGATCTCCCATTAGTCAAAGAGGGGAAAATGTATGCACCCTAAAATGGTCACCTAGACTTTGGGCCCCCATTCAACAATTTATCAAATCCCTAAATCGGTATTTTCAAAAATCAATATTTTTCAATTATATCAATTTCCTTGATCAAATCCTATTTTATCATTTTCAATTATTTTTCTATGGGCTAACCATTTTATCCTAAGTCTTTATTTATTTAAAAGGAATTTTCTCCTTTTTTATTAAATAAAAAGCCCCACTTTTCCTCTTATCCTAAGTTCCACAAATAAAGCATTATTCTTATTTTATTAAAAAAAAAAAAAAGAACTTTTTGTCTCATATGGACACAAAAGTCAACTCTTATTTTCCCATTGGAGGACATTTGTGCACATGGATTTCTCCTCTTTCAAGCTCCACCCTTGATTAAATCTTTTGCCTCTTAATCTCTATGGTCCATTCCTTTCCAATTCCTTTAAAAGGAGATCTATCTTCTCATTCTTAGATCCCAACTTTTTATGCTAATCTTATGCTGCAGGATTTCTTGGAGACTTTGGAGCTTTTGGTTTCTTGCATTCTAGTTTCATTTGTTGCATCATAGCTTTCATGGCATCTAGCTTAGTTTCCTTTATGTTTTACATTAACTCACATAGCTTAATTAGCAAGGGTTTATAATACTTTAATTTTCCATAGCTTAGCTTGCATCTTCATTCATAGCACAGCTTGCATTGCATTGTATTCTCATTGATTCTTGAGGATATTGGCATTCTTGCCCTTGTCTCTTTGAATCTCCCATTGTGTGGTTTACTAGCAAGGTTGCATGCTTCAATAGCTCTAGTTGAGAGCACCATCAAAAATCTTGTGACTCCATGCCTAGGGAGCTCTAGGTTGCTTTCTCAAGGTTTCCCATCCATGGATTCCCTTGGAAGTAATGACTTAAAGAATTTTACTATTTAGTGCGTACACCAATCGGTGATCTATTTACACAAAACCCTAACCCACGGTCCTGGTGAAAATTGCCTCACAATCGGCGATCTATTTACACACTCAGGAACTCCTACTCTAATACCACTTGATGAAGGATACTCCCCTTAATAGCACAAACACATAACAGAAATAGGGAAACAACAACAACATGCAAGAACAGAAAATGGGCTTCTTATTATCTCCACAAATGTGGAATTACAAACTTTCAGAATTACAATATGCAAAGCCACATGAGCATTCCCATTACAATATTTTGTAGGACAAAGCCTCGAATCAATACCCAAATCTACTACCCAAAATTGTCCACCAAACTACGTAAGACAACACTACAACCTTCATTATATAGGCAATTTCCACTGCCTGGGAAGGTTCCAGAATTTTAGCCAACAAGGCCGACGAAACTTAGAATTATTTTATTTTACAATTTATTACATCAAAGTTGGTTCAGAATAAATTTTGAAACCCAAACACAAATTTTGAAGGAAAATCATTTTCTACCATTTTAGGTGACCCAACTTCCGAAGACCATAAGTCATCGCTAGTTGACCCGATTGACTATTATAACCCCATCCTGGAAAGGCCACAAAGTGCTCTATAGGATTGAATCATGCAAGCACCTATCACTAAAATTCTTTACCTCATGCAGGGCCTCTAAAGCCTTCAAAATTGTGTTCAAATTTTTTGTACCTTGTTGCCAATACCGAAAATCTTCAATATCTACAAAGCTAGACTTGATCTGTCAATGAAACTTTACTAGTAGGATGATATGACCAAAATGAACCTCCAGGGAAGAAATCAAAACATTCTGATCTTAGATGACCAACTTACTAAAATAGAAAGTTTCCATAAATAGCAGCTTTGCACAAGATAGCCCTTATTGAAAACAAAACTAGAAATATTTTTGGGTGATGCAAGTTTGCTCTTACACCCAGGATGCTCCTACATCATTTTGTTACTAAAGTTGATGACAGTTGGTTGTGGCATAAAAGACTATGTCATATCAATTTTTATAACATAATAAAGATAAGAAATGTAAAGGCAATAAGAGATCTACCTAGCATAGCAAATCTAGTTGATACTATATGCAGGGATTGTGTGATAGGAAAACATGTTAGAAATTCATTCAGGAGCAAGCAGAATTCAATAGAGAACAAGTTGGATCTGATTCATATAGACCTATGTGGTCCAACTCAAACAAGATCATACTATGGTGAAAGGTATTTCATTTTGTTTGTTGATGATTATACTAGGATGATGTGGGTTGCGTTCTTAGAATATAAGTCAGAAGCTTTTGAGAAGTTCTAAATATTCAAAGCTAAAGTTGAGAATGAATCTAGACTAAAGATAAAATGTTTGAGATCAGATAGAGGAGGAGAATTCACCTCTGATAGATTCTATGAGTACTGTGAAGAACATGGCATAAAGAGACAATTAAGTGCACCTAGAACCCCTCATCAGAATGGAATTGCAGAAAGAAGGAATAGGATCATTCTTGATACAGTGCACACCATTATGATGGAAGGAAAATTTGCACACACCTATTGGAGAGATGTGGTCAATAGTAGTCTATACCATCAATAGAATTCAATTAAGGCCAGGCGCTGACAAAACACCATATGAGCTATGGTTTGGTAATGCTCCCATAGTAAAATACTTCAGAATCTTTGGAAGCAGGTGCTACATCAAGAGGGATGAAGCAGTAGGCAAGTTTGATGCAAGAAGTGATGAAGGTATTTTTCTTGGTTACTCTACTAAAAGTAAGGCATATAGATGTTTCAATTTAAGATTGAAAAAGATCATTGAAAGTGCTCATGTAAATATTGATGAAAATTTTATGATTCAAGAAAGATATCATGATTACTCACCCATGATTGGAGAAGAACCTAGACCCTCCACTAGTGAGATAGTTATTGAGGAAATGTTTGACAGTATTGATGTGTTATTCAGTGACCCTAAGACAAGTGAAGAGAATACTCCTAAGGTTGATGAGTCAGCATCACCTAAAGTTTTGAATTTTACATCAAGAAATCATTCCAAGGTAGACATCATTAGAGATTAGAGAGAAATTCTTAACAAGATCACAAGCAAAGAACTCAACTAGCGGTGAAGCAGTATGTTTACTATCTCAGATTGAACCTTTAAGTGTTGAAGATGCTTGTAATGATTCAGATTGGCATGATGCTATGAAAGAATAACTTGATCAAATTATTAAGAATGACACTTGGGAAATGGTCCCAAGACCTAGTGATAAGAATGTGATTGGAACAAAGTGGATATTTAGAAACAAGATGAATGAAGATGGTACAATAGTAAGAAATAAAGCAAGATTAGTTTGTAAGGGATATGCACAAAGAGAAGGCATTGATTATTCAGATACATTTGTACCTATGAGTAGATTAGAAGCTATTAAGTTATTTCTAGCCTATGCTATAGTCAAAAACTTCAAAGTTTATTAGATGGATGTTTTCTTGAATGGAGATTCGAAAGAAGAAGTATACATTGAGCAACCAGAATGAATCACCTTATCAGACAGACCTGACATGGTATCCAGATTAAAGAAGGCACTATATGGACTTAAGAAAGCCCCTAGAGCATGGTATGAGAGACTAGATGGATACTTAACAAAGATAGGATTCAAGAAACGAGTAGCAAATTGTAATCTATTCATTAGAGAGACATCTGAAGGTTTACTACTTGTAGCTATATTTTTTGATGACATTATCTTTGGAGGTAATGAAAAACTTAGTACTGAATTTTCCAAAGAAATGCAAAATAAGTTTGAGATGAGTATGATTGGTCCTATCAAGTACTTTTTGGGACTAAATGTGCAGCAGACAGAAAAAGGAATTTTTATTAATCAATCAAACTATGTGAAAGAGATACTGAAGAAATTCAAGATGGATGATTGCAAGCTAGTAGGAACCCCTATGATCACTGGATGCAAGCTTACAAGAGAAGATGACTCACCAGTAGTAGATATAACATTGTATAAGTCTATGATTGGTAAAATCATATATCTTACTCAGAGTAGACCTGATATTTCCAATACGGTTGGCATAGTTGGAAGATTTGTAGCAGAACCTAAAAAAGGTCACCTCATGGTAGTAGAGAGAATATCCAGATACTTACAGGGCACTATAGATTATGGTCTATGGTATCCTAACTTAGAAAATGTTGAGTTTCATGTGTACACTGATGCAGATTGGGAAGGATGTGTTGATGATAGAAAGAGTACATCAGGTGGAGCAGTGTTTCTTGGTGATAGACTTGTCACTTGGACAAGAAAGAAACAAAATTATATTTCTCAATCAATAGCAGAAGCAGAGTATGTTGCAGCAACCTTGAATTGTTCTACAATTTTTTGAATCAAATAGATGATAAAGGATTTTGGAATTTAGATTGATTATCCTATTGTTATTCACTGTGATAACACTAGCACTATCAATATGTCAAAAAACCCTATGATGCATGCAAAGAAAAAGCACATAGAGATCAAGTATCACTTCCTAAGAGAGAAAGTGGTAGAGAAAGAAGTCAAGTTGGACTATGTGAGTACTAAAGATCAGTTGGTAGATATATTCACAAAGCCCTTGCCTAAGGATACTTTTGAGTATCTCAGGGAGAAGTTGGGATTAATTCCCTTCCTTGATTCTACTTAGAAGAAAGAAGGAAAGGCATCAGTCCTCGGTGACTACTGGAAGGTTGACTACTCTACCTCAAGAGTAGTACCAGTGCTTAAAATGAATGGTTCCCTTTTCCATTTATGTCAAAGGGGGAGTAATATATAGAGTCATGAAAAAAGAAGTAAAAGGAGGAGTAATATACTTATGGGGAGTAGCATTCAGTTATGATAGCAGTACAGTTGAGGAAATGGAGAATATTAGAAAATATTGTAGCAATTGGAGGATTCATCTTTGGGGGAGTTTTGAAGAGGAAATGGAGAATGTTATAAAAGAAATGATCATTTGGGTTGGTGGTAGTTTTTCATTCCACATGTTGCGATCAATGCTAAAGGAGAATATTGTTGGAGATTTGCCAATAGGCCAGTACTGAGTATATGTTTGTCATTGATGACAACATATGGAAAGTAGCATGTGTGGAAGTCTTATGCAGTAAGCTTTCTATATATGTAGCATGGAAATGATATTAGCATGATATAATGGGTGCAGAGGTTAACTATTAGTATAGACAGATATATAGCAGCTGGTGAAAGCAGTGTTCCTGATAGAGTAATAGGTAGTGTTCTGTTTATGGTTTTCTGTACAATTATCATGGAGCCTTGCACGCTTGGATATATGTTGTATACATGTTAGTGATGTTTCAATTATGGATGCATTTTCTGTTGATGAGTAGAAGTAAATTTATGCATTCGTTATTTTCCAGCAATAGTTTCATGTGTTTATTGAGAAGAGCCGACAAAGATTTTATTGGTTCTTGAGTTGTGCCTATCTTCAGGGTATGTTCCCTTGGAGTTAAGCTTAGAGAAGAGTTATTGATATTAGGTTAAGAGTCCATGAGTTAATTCAGCTTACATAGAAAGTTCTAATTTTTTTGGTAGAGCCGACAGTGTGTACCATGTGTCTAAAATTATTTGATTGGATAGGTCCCAGAATGTGTTGCTTGCATAGTAGAGCCAACAAAATATTTATTGGAGTTTTTTATGGTTTCTCTAATATGATTTCAAGGTTGTTCTAATAGGCTGACTTGATTATATCATTTAGAGGAAAGATATTTATGGGTAGTCATTTGTGATTGCTAAAGTGTGGTTCACAGTTGATTAAGAAGAGTAGAGCAGAGTGTGTGAAGTGTTGAGCCATCACAAGAAGGTCTATGTGACCAAGTAAAGTACTTGTGCTATTCATTGAAACTGATCAAGATAGCAAGTCAAAGTGTAGTTCACCAAGATCCAGATATAGTGTGTATCTATTATTCAGAAGGTTGTAGCCTTCACCCCTTTGAGCAGTGAGCTCTGAGATAGTGCATCCTCTCCCCTAACAAGGACAATTGTAAAAGACTCCTAATAGGGTCTAACCCTTGACTAGGTCTACTATACTTAATATATTGTAAAGCTACTCCTAGCAGGGTAAAGGATCTTCTAACAAGGATCATCATACGCTAGTATAGAATATTAGTGGGTATCAAGTCCCACCAGGATTTTTACCTATTTGGGCTTCCCCATAACCAAAATATTGGTGTTTTGTTCATGTGTTCTTTCATTTTGTTTATGCTTTATGTTTAAGTATACTTAATTGGATAAAGAATTGAATCTTGTAGATAACTAATTCACCCCTCCCCCCCCACTTCTCAATTATCTCTTGGGACTATTCCTAACAGTAGATTCCCTAGAGGAAGAGGTAGATCTTATGGTGAAAATAGTAGATCTGAACCTGAAAAGACAAATCTAGATAAAGGAAAGACTGAGTGGAAAGGTGACAGTTCATCTAGAGGCAGAGGTAGTAACTACTGAGGTGGTTATAATAGAGGTGGTTTTAGAGGAACTTGTTACAATTGTGGAGCAGAAGGACATATATCATTTGAGTGTACACATGCCAGTAAGAAGGTTGGTAATAGTAGAAATACTTTGGTGCAAGAAGAGTCATCGAATGAACCTGAGAAGGAAAATAATTTGATGGTAAGGAGAGAACTTAGGAGTGAAAGCAATAAGGAATATCTAGTAAGGAAAATTTTGTTCAAGACCAGATGCAGAGTTTCAGACAGAGTTTGGAATGTAATCATTGACAGTGGTAGCTTGGAGAATCTAGCATTTGAGGGAATGGTCAAAAACTTTCAGTTGAAAAGATTGGAACATCTAAATCCCTATCAGATTTCATCAATCGAAGATGAGCATACACTCTTGGTAAGTGAACAATGTTATGTGAATTTAAAAATTGGAAAGTACTATGATAAGGTGTTGTGTGATATCATGCCTATGGATTGTTTTCATATTTTGTTGGGTAGACCTTGGCAATATGATAGACATGCTATATATGATGGGAGATTGCATAAATACACTATTTGGGCTGATGGGAGAAGACAAATCTTGTTACCTTTGATGGAATAACCTATTAGTAATGTTTTCACATCTATCAAAGTTTTCTTAGTGCAAGGAAGAAAGTTTGTTAAGGATTTGAAGAAGAGTGATGTATGTTTTGATGTGATTCCTAACAAATTGAGTAAGAAAATAGAGGATAGTGTCCCTCGGGAGATTGATAAGTTACTCACTGAGTATAGTGAAATCATTTCTAACAATTTACCTGATGGTTTTCCACCAAAGAGAAGTATTGATCATTTCATGGATCTAATCATTGGAGCTATTTTACTGAATAAGGCACCACATCGGTTGACACATACCAAGAATGAGTAATTGAATTGACAGATTCGAGAATTGTTATAGAAATGTTTGATCAGAGAAAGTTTGAGTCCTTCTATAGTACCTATTGTATTGGCACCTAATAAGAATGGAGAATGGAGAATGTGTACTGATTCTAGAGAAATCAACAAAATAATAGTGAAATATAGGTTTCCTATACCCAGAATGGATGACATAATGGATAGTTTGACTAGAGAAAAGTATTTTACCAAAATTGATTTGAAAAGTGGGTATCATCATATCAGAATCAGAGAAGGTGATGAGTAGAAGACTACTTTTAAGATGAAAGAAGGTTTGTATGAGTGGTTGGTTATGCCTTTTGGTTTAACTAATTCATCAAGTAATTTTATGAGATTGATGAATGGATTTTTAAAGAAATTCTTGGGTAATATTGTGATTGTATATCTTGATGATATTTTGATATTTAGTAAGACTAGAGAAGAACATTTATTGCATGTTAAACAAGTATTGCAGAGGTTGAAAGAAGAAAAGTTGCTGATAAATATGACAAAGTGTTCATTCATGAAAGAGTAGATTGTGTATTTGGGATTTGTGATTTTAGCTAATGGTTTGAAAATGGATCATGAAAAGGTTGAAGCTATTTTGAATTGGCCTACACCTAAGAATGCTAGTGAGGTAAGATCATCTCATGGTTTGGAAAATTTTTACCAAAAGTTCATTAGGAATTTTAGTTCAACATTTAATGCTATGACTGAGACTCTGAGAGGAGATAAAAGGGAATTCAAGTGGACACATACAGATGATAAAAGTTTTGAGACTCTAAAGTAGAAGATTGTTGAGTTTCCTATTTTGGCATTTCTTGATTTCAATAAGGTATTTCAAGTGGAATGTGATGCAAGTGGTAGTGCAATTGGAGCCGTATTGAGTTAAAAAGGTAAACCTATTGCTTTATTTAGTGAAAAGTTGAATGATGCAAAAAGGAAATATTTTGTGTATGATCAAGAATTTTATTCTATTGTTCAAGCACTGAAGAAATGGAGACTATTACCCAAATTTTCCCTGTGCATGCAAATTTGGCTGAAAGCCATACCCATGCCTCTATTTTTATCTTTCCTATCATCCCTAAAATTTTCATGGATTTATCCCCTATTCTCTAGCCTCTAAAAAATTGTTATCTCCCTAGTCTGCAGTTAAAAGATTCATAAAACTACCCGTTGGTGTTCAAAAACCCTAAAACCCTAAGCCTTGTTATAATTTGTAGTTACTTTATCTTGACAACTTAAGTCCCTTCAATTTACACGTGCCTTTTTAAATCCTTTAGTAGCCAAGTCTCTGATTCTCGGTGGTTAACCCCTTAACACTTAGCGATCCCACAAGCGGTTACCATTTTTTCTGGTGGTCTCGGTTCAGCGGCCAAGTCAAGATTCTAGATCTAACGGTTGTCACATGATCTCATAGCTCCGAAAGATTCCATGAGATCTTGCGATGATCATCGATCTTCCTACCTGCAGAGTTTATCTTGTTATTGGGACCGGTGCCACCTCATCTAATCTGGCAGCTCCTAAGTCATCAGTGGTTGGTGATTCAATTGTCTGTTAGTGGCGCCCTCTTCTTTGGTAGGTTAAGTTCTAACTTAATCATGTGGTTGTCATTATACCGAAGGCTCAAGATGTGACCTAGTTAATCTAGCAGTATAGTGACAACCATTGGTCCTCCTCCATCGTCAGAGCTTCTAATAGTGGGTCTTGTGTCAGGAAAATGTGCAATGTTGATCCATTTGGTGGCTTGTGATTGGTCATTTGAGAGTATAGTTGGCATCTATCAATGGGGCCAAGTATCTATAGATGTGTCAGAAGAACTTAGATCTACAGTGGTCGCATGATTGCAAGGAATATTTGGAAGTCATGCTATCATGCGACTAGCGTTAGATTAGCATCTTAGTCAGTGGGTCCATTGTCAGAGGACTGTCGAGGTGTATGCTGATGAAGTAGGTCAGAATGAATGAAAGCATGCAACATGTATGTTCTTAGTGGGCTCGTGGGGTCAGGGGTTTCTAAATAAGTTAACGTGTGATTAGATCTTGTGGCTATCATTATATCGAAGATCCAAAAAGCTTGATCATTATGATTGTGGTATAGCGACAACCATCCGATGGTGTTCTCAGGGACGTGGGTCCAAGGTCTCTCAGGGATACTGACTTGCTCACCAATGATTGGCTACTAACTTCCACAGTGGTGGTTGACTTGTCAGGGGGTTTTAAAAGTGTTTTTCTAGGCGTATCTGAGCCACTTGATTTGTCGGGAGATAAAATGATCAACGATTGCATTTTAAAATCAACCTGCAAGCCATTCTTTTTCAAATTTAAAATATTTCTTGTGCTAGCTTTGCTAGGGTTTGCATTTTGCGGCCATGCATGACAAATGGGTAGTTGGAATTGAATTCCTCAGGACAGTGAAGGTTAAGGGGATGATAACAGAGGATCTAATCATCGGTGGCATAGATTTTATAGAGTACCACATCATGCTGAAAGCTTTAATGGGCTTGTCACCACCTTTTGTAGGTTAATCTTTTTAAAACCCAAACATCTATAAGATCAGATTGTGAGCATTCATGGCAAGTCCAAGTTGCAGGAGGGTAGATGGATCAAGTTTGATGTAGTACAGACATGGGCACGCAACATATCTGATCAGCCTTGATGGTGCAGAGATATTTTTATGATCAGATTTGATAGGTAGTTAGGGTTTTCTATTTTATTGTAAAATTATGTAACCCTAGTTAGGTTTTTCTCCAACCTACGTGCAGGAGATGTATATATTGTATTTTTGGAGCCTTAGTGCTAAGAGGTTAGAGAGTTCACATTTTGTAAGAAGAAAGTCTCTTTCTTAGAAGGCTATCTATGGCATTTCTTGCCCTCTGGTCTTCTACATTCTATAACCTCCCATTGGTAATTGAGAGATTGAAGATATTTTGTGACATCTCTCATGTCCCTATGCCCTTTTGTGTGATTTATCTATTATTGAATCAAAGTATTTATATGTTTCTCAATAATATCTTAGGGTTCATGATCCTTCTTTCTTTCTACAATTCATGTGTATTATTGTGAATGATTTTATGTGAATGCTATTGTGGGTATAGTACAACCCCTTAACAATCTTGTCTCATTCCTATACCTAGTTGCAAAGGTGAATGTGTGTTTGCAGGTCATAGATTGTTGTCTACCCCAAGGAGTGTCATTATTTGTGAAAGAATCTCTTTCTTTCCCTGAATACCCTCTTTGTTTGTAGAGCCCTCCTATGAAATACTTATGCAAGCCTATTAAGTAAGTTCTAACCAACTAGACCTAAGTCTCTCATTGATTTTATCCTACATACTGAGATCCAAACCCTAGTTTTGGTACATCACCTAGTAGGTAGTTTTCTTTTAGTCATTTCCCTTTCCAAGTATTCCTTCTATCTCTTTCCCTCAAAAGTTTTACTTTTCATGTCAAGAAGAAAATTAAGGTCATTATCCAAGATGAACCAGCCTAGAACTTGGAGATCTCATCTCAATTAGCAAAGGTCCCACAACCTAGAGATAATTCCCATGTTATACTGAGTTATCAAGACCAAGATTGCTTGAAATGAAGGGTGCAAACTTAGTGTATAACAATTCTGGCACGCCCGATGGCACTACAAAAGAAGTTCATTATTTGAAGATTATGTTATCTTTGATATATAGATTGCATAGTATAGGCTTTTAGAAGTCATTCTATCAAGTATATCTGGCAACTCCACTGATTTGAAGGATCCAGGATACATTGTTCAAAGTTTTATGAGAAAGATTGAGACTAGAAGCTCAAAGCCCACTAAATTTTTGGAGTTTCCCTCAAAGATAAGTTATAAAGGTAGGTCAACTCAAAGAACATCCCCTACAAGGAGAGTTCAATCAACACCTCCTGATACTTCATGGAGGAGGTGTTTTCCTTTTCATTCTAGAAGAAGAGGTAGATCTCTAACCAGAGATCTAGAAGAAGATTCAAATCCAACAATAAATACAACTCATATAGTTATTAATCTTTAGATTCCAACTCCTACAATGGCTAGATAGTTTGCTTTTGCACCATTCAACCAAGGCAATCCATTGGACTTTGCTCAACATCATGATGTGCCTTTGGTGGCACTTAAGAGTATACCTGATTTCACAAGTGAAGGGTAGACAATTAATTTTGAACACATAAGAGATGTGACCACCATCTGCAGCATACACAACATAACTCAAGAAGATGTGGTCACAAAATTATTAGCAGCCTCTTTAAAAGGTAAGGCTTTAGAATGGTTTAGAACTCTAACTGTTGGTTCTATTACTTCATGAGATGAATTAGGGGATGCATTGAGTAAGCATTTTGAGGATAAATCAGATAACTTGTCTCTAGTTGAGCAGTTAACAACTATTAAGAGAGACCCTCAAGAACAAATGACAGATTACAATAGTAGATTCATTAAAACATGCAATAGAATCCCAGTCTCAGTGAGGCCATCAACTGACCATGCTTTTCTATACTACTTACAAATTCTGAATGGTCAAATTTATATCATGATCCAATCTATGGGTGGTACTTCTGTACCCCAAGCTTTTGACATAGCTGTCAGAGCTGAAAATTATTTAATCCAAGCAGGCACGATTGCTAGAAGGTCTCCTATGCCTATTTTTCCTAGCCTTCAACCCATTGCACCTGCCCAAGTACCCCCATTTACCCCTATTCCCACCATATTAGCACCTCGGGCTAGTACTAGTGGTTAGGAGCCAACAACTAGTTTCTCTCAAGAGCTGCAAGAGATAAAGAATAGCCAACAAACTAGTATACAAGAGATGACCAATTTATTGTAGACCTTGACTAAAGAAGTCACAAATCTAAAGAAACAAGGTCAAGGAATCAAACCACCCTTTCAGTCACAAAGCCAAGGTCCTAATCAACAATATCAAAATCAAGGACAACCTTATCAATAGAATATGCCACCATACCAAGGAGGGTATCAAGGACAAAGACAAAGTTTTAATCAGAGACCATTCCAACCATATAACCCTGCACCTCTAAATTTTGCAAATCCGGTGAGGGATATGGTTCCTAGTCAAAATAATATGGCAATGAAGAATGAATGGTGTTTCTCTTGTAATCAACCTGACAATTAGGCTACATGTTCAAATGGATGGATGAACCAAGCTCCAATGGTTCAAAATTCCTCACAAGCTCAATCAGAGGCTTCATCCAGTGGCTCAGTGCCTCAACAAGAATCACGAGAGAATGAGACTGCTCTTTTCAATTGGGAGGAACCAGAATTCAATGGAGTCAATGATGAGGTTGATTTTGTTGCTTATACAAGAGAAAAAAGAAGAGCTCAAGACATGGACAGAGTAGATTCCAATGCCAAAGCCACTACATCTACAGAGCCAGTACAACAAGCTAATCCCATCATGCCAAGCAAGGAGGGCCAACATTCCAAAGAGGTGGAGCCCATAATGCCAAAGACACAACAAAGAGTACACATTGTGACACCTTTTAATATTGTAGACAACATGAAGAAGGTGAATGTCACCATGTCCATGTGGGACTCTTTGGCTCTTCCAGGACAGCTTGAAATTTTGAAGAAGGCCATGACAGAAGTAGCAACTTCTCAACCTGCAAAAGAGGCTACAACGCAAGTATTGGTTAACACTGATCAAGAAAAGGAGGCTCTAGGTAGCAACTCCAAGACCAATGCCATTCAAGGTAGGAATTCAAAACCACCTCCCTTTTATGTATCTTTAATCATTGGAAAATATTTAGTACATAATTTTATGGTAGATAGTGGGGCTACTAGCACTGTAATGCCCAAGAAAGTAGCTGATCAATTAGACTAAAATATGAGCCCTTCCAAAAGAAGGTTACCCAACTTGATGGATCCTCAATCAATACTATAGGTGTGGCTAAGGATACCAGTCTAATCCTTCATGGTAGTCCTAATTTTTCCATCCTCCTTGATATATATATTATAGATCTCCCTACATTATTTGCTATATGTCTTTCAAGGGAGTTTATAGCTAAGATAGGAGGTTATCTATCTTTTGACTGGTCTCACATGCTATTTCATACAAGATATGGGACCAAGGTTACCATTAAGTTAGAACCATTAGTAGCACACCATATAGAACCATATGTGTCCAATACCATCAATGTAAACTGCCCTATATTTGATGACAATGACTTCCAAACCATTAGTGAAGCAAGCACAAAGATAGAAAGTATCCATGATATTTTTCTAGATGAAAGAGCTTCAGAGGCCCAAGAAAATCTTGTTTGGGATTTTCGTTTGGGAAGTTATTTGATACAAGAGAGTGGAGCCATAGAACTAAGCCTTCTCAAAGAGGATACTAATTTAGAGAATCAGAGCAATCAGGTTTGGGAACTATTTTATGATGGAGCTAGAAGTAGGCATGGTTCTGGTGGTGGTGCTATGCTAGTGTCCCCAAAAGGAGAAAGGTATTATACTGCCTTTAGATTCAGTTTCTCCTACACTAGGAATACTGCAAAGTATGAGAGCCTAGTCAATGAGCTAGAATGGGCTAGTAAAAGAGGGCTTAAGGCCTTAAAAGTTTATGGTGATAGTGAGTTAGTCATTAGCCAAGTAAGAGGGATAAGTACAATGAAAAATGATGCTTTGAAATCATACAAACATAGAGTTTGGGATATAATTGAATATTTCCATGCTTTCAATATTATTGCTATCCCTAGGAAGCTAAATCAAAATGCAGATAGGTTAGCTACTGTTGGATCTCAGTATGATATTCCAAATAGTGTTTCAAATAAATGGACCAACAACATATCAAAGTGATTGTCAAACCCTCTATTCCTGATAACAATGTTAATTGGCAAGTGTTTGACAATGATGAACAAATTCTACAATTCTTGTTTGAAGAAGATGTTTTTTCAAGGCATAATCAAGATAGGTTATCACAAAATTATGGTGATCAAGTGATACAACTGAAGTCCAATAAGATGCCTAGATGTCTTGTTACATTAGAGACTATCTTCAACAAGGATGATGAAATTAAAAAGAGCAAAGCTAGCCTAGTAGTCCAACAAGAACATTGTGTTGGATTAGAGTTGGAACTAGGTAAGATTTTACAATTTGGAAAAGTGAACATTGAATTGGAAAAGAAAGCTTACACTCAATTATTCAAATATTTCAGTGATGTTTTTGCATGGCAATATGAAGACCTCAAAGGTTTTGATCCATTCCTTTCTCAACACACCATTGAGTTAGAACCTAATGCCAAATTGGTGAGGCAAAAGCAAAGGCCTATTAATCCCAAGCTTGAGCCACTGATGCATAAGGAAGTGCTCAAATTGATAGAAAGTGGTATCGTCTACCCCATCAAACATACTAGTTGGGTTTCCAACCTTGTTCCTGTCAGGAAGAAGAATGGGGAGTTGAGGCTGTGTGTTGACTTCAGGGATCTTAACATGGCCTCTTTAAAGGACCGCCATCCATTACCCTCCATGGAACAAATCTTACAATGTGTCTCCAGATCTGAGAGATTTTCATTGTTGGATGGCTATTCAAGATACAATCAGATCTTAGTGAATGAAGGGGATCAATATAAGACTACATTTATAACCAAGTGGGGAACCATGGCTTATCAAAAGATGCCATTTGGTTTGTCAAATGTAGGAGCTACATTTCAAAAGGCAATGGCTATGGCCTTTAAAAGCCTCATGTACAAATTTGTGTTGGTCTACTTAGATGACATAACTATCTATTCAAAGCATGCAGTAGATCATATCAAACATCTGAGGAAGATTTTTGAAACGTGTAGAGAATTTGGCATATCTCTTAATCCCAAGAAGTGTGAGTTTGCAGTTCATGAAGGAAAGCTATTGGGATATGTAGTATCCAAAGAAGGAATTATAGTGGATCCTGAGAGAATTGCAGCCATCCTAGAACTACCATTGCCACATCACAAGAAAGCTCTCCAATCTTTCATAGGAAAGATTAATTTTGTTAGGAGGTTCTTGCCTAACATTGAAAATTTATTAAAGCCTTTGAAAACCATGTTAAAGAAGAGTTCAACTTTCAGTTGGACTAAGGAAGGGAAAGCCAATTTCCAAGCTATCAAAGAGGCCCTAATAGAAGCTCCTACCCTCTTAAACCCAAATTTCAATAAGGATTTCATCCTTTATGCTTATGGAGGTCATGATGTTATATCTACAATGTTGACTCAAGAAAATTTAGATGGATTGGAGTAGCCTATTGCTTTCTTTAGCAAAGGTTTGGAAGAGTATGAATAGAGATACTCTTTTATAGAAAAACATGTACTTGCTATGGTGAAGAGCCTTAAAAAGTTTAGATATCTATTGACCCATAGCAAGGTACACTTGAACGTTACTCATCCAAGTGTCAAAGAATTTTTTCTTTCCAAGGACCTAAATGAGAAAAGAGCTGGTTGGATCACCAAGGTGATGGAATATGACATAGATATTCAAACTACCAAACTGGTTAGAGGAAGAGGTCTTTGTGAAAATTTGGTAGGGGATGAAAGTTCAAAGAAATCAAAGAAAATGGATGCATCTTTGGTGATGCATGATACAAAAGAACAATCCAAGGCAACAAGTTGGTTGCCTAATATGATCAATTATTTGAAGACAGGACAATGTCCTACAGCCCTAGATTCAGCAAAAAGAAGGTATTATAGGTTACAATCTATCCCTTTTGTGCTGATAAATGAGGTTCTTTTTATAAATGATCACAATGGTGTCCTTTTAAGATGCATAGATTCAGAGAAGGTAGTAGACATCCTCTTTGAGTTTCATGATGGATCTTCTAGAGGTCACTTTTCTCCTAGGACTATTGCTTTTAAAATCATGAGGGCTGGATACTATTAGCCATCTATCTTTAAGGATAGTCATGAATATGTGAGGAAATGTATCAAGTGTGCCATTTTTTTAGGAAAAGAAAGGCTTGCAACCTTACCTCTACAACCAATCAGAATAGATCAGCCCTTCATGAGGTGGGGTATAAATTTCATTGGCATGATCAATCCTCCATCTAGTGTAGGACATAAATGGATAATTACTACAACATATTACTTCACCAGATGGATAGAGGCAATTTCATTAAAAGAGGCCAATGAGAGTGTTGTCCTAAGCTTTTATGATGACTTAATTCATAGGTTTGGCACTCCTGATTCCATAATTTTAGATAATGCCTTAGCATTCATAGGCATCAAGGTCTCAAAGTGGGCAGTCAAGAATGACATCTATCTAAATACCAGCTCCAACTACTAGCCTCAAGGCAATGGCTTGGCAGAATCCACCAATAAGAACTTGATTAGGATAATCAAGAAGACTCTACAAGATAATCAGAGAGATTGGCATACTAAGTTGAGGTCTGCATTGTGGTTAGACAGAATTACCCCAAAGAAAATCATTAGTAATTCTCCTTATGTGCTAGTGTATGGCAGAGAGGCTATGTTGTCCATTTCAACTAAATTACTAGCTTTGGACCTAGCAACTTAGTATGCCCTATTTGATGAAGGAGATCCCTTGCAGGTCAGGTATGCTCACTTGATGGAATTAGAAGAAATTAGAGACAAATCAATGCAAGATATGGAATTCCATTAGATTCAAATAAAGAGGAGCTTTGATAGAAGAGCCGGAGTTAAAGACTTCAAGGTTGGAGACATAGTCCTCAAGTGGGATGAGTTTAGGTCTAGGCCTGGCAAGCACACAAAATTTGACTCCTTTTGGGGTGGACCATTTGTATTCACAGAATGCAGGGGCTCCAATTCTTTTCAACTATCAAATATGGGGGGAGTATCCTTACCTATCTCTATGAATGGTTTCCACTTGAAGCCTTGTTTTGAGGTTAACCCCTTTCTATAAATTTTGTAAAATTTTCCCTATTTTCTTTCCTTGATTTCTAGTTTAGTTTCTTGCTTTTTAAGAAGTGCTCTAAGCACATTTTCAATTTTTTCCCTCTATAGAGAATTTTGTTCCTGTAATAACCCCATGCCCAATGGATTGTCAAGGTCACTGGTTTCCCATGTCTAGCAGGCTGACATCCAGCAGAAATTGCCAAAATGTTACCCAAATTTTCCCTGTGCATGCAAATTTGGCTAAAAGCCATACCCAGGCCTCTATTTTTATCTTGCCTATCATCCCTAAAATTTTCATGGATTTATCCCCTATTCTCTGGCCTCTACAAATTTGTTATCTCCCTGGTCTGTAGTTAAAAGATTCATAAAACTAGCTGTTGGTGTTGAAAAACCCTAAAACCCTAAAACCCTAAGCCTTGTTATAATTTGTAGTTAATTTATTTGGGCAACTTAAGTCCCTTCAATTTCCACATGCCTTTTTAAATCCTTCAGTCACCAAGTCTCTGATTCCCAGTGGTTAACCCCTTAACACTCAGTGATCTCATGAGCGGTTACCGTTTCGGTTGATGATCTCCGTTCAGCGGCCAAGTCAAGATTCTAGATCTGACGGTTATCGCATCATCTCATGGCTCTGAAAGATTCCATGAGATCTTGCAATGATAATCGATCTTCTTGCCTACAAATTATATCTTGTCAGTGGGACCGGTGCCACCTCATCTAATCTGGTAGCTCCTGATTTGTCGGTGGTTGGTGATTTGGTTGTTTGTCAGTGGGGTCATCTTCTTTGGTGGGTTAAGTTCCAACTTAATTGTGTGGTCATCATTATACCTAAGGCTCAAGATGCGACCTAGTTAATTTGGTGGTATAGAGACAACTTTTGATCCTCCTACATCATCAGAGCTTCTGACAGTGGGTCCTGTGTCAAGAAAACATGCAACATGGATCCATTTGGTGGCTTGTGATTGGTCATTTGAGAGTATAGTTGGTGCCTATTAGTGGGGCTAAGTATCTACAAATGTGTCAGAAGAACTTAGATCTACAGTGGTCACATGATTGCAAGGAATATTTAGAGGTCATGTGATCATGCGACTACCATTAGATTAGCCTCTCAGTCAATGGGTCCATTGCCAGAGGACTGCCGAGGTGTATGCTGATGAAGCAGGTCAAAACAAATGAAAGTATGAAATGTGTATGTTGTCAGTGGGCCCGTGGGGTCAGGGGTTTTTAAAGAAGTTACTGCATGATCAGATCTCACGGTTGTCATTATACCAGACATCCAAAAAGCTTGATCGTTACGATTGTGGTATAGCGATAGCCCTCTGATGGAGTTCTCAGGGACATGGTTCCAAGGTCTATCAAGGATGCTAACTTGCTCACCAGTGATTAGCTACTGACTTCCATGGTGGTAGTTAACTTGTCAGGGGGTTTTAAAAGTGTTTTTCTAGGCATATCTGAGTGGCCCGATCTACCAAGAGATAAAATGATTGATGATTGCATTTTAAAATTGACCTGCTAGCCGTTCTTTTTCAAATTTAAAATATTTCTTCTACTGGTTTTGCTATGGTTTTCATTTTGTAGCCATGCATGACAAATGGGTAGCTGGAATTGAATTCCTCAAGATAGTGAAGGTTTAGGGGATGATAACAAAGGATCTGATCATTGGTGCCATGGATTTTATAGAGTACCACGTCATGTTGAAAGCTTTAATGGGCTTGTCACCACCTTTTGTAGGGTTAATCTTTTTAAAACCCAAACATTTATAAGATCAAATTGTGAGCATTCATGGAAAGGATGAGTTGTAGGAGGGTACATGGATCAAGTTTGATGTAGTACAGACATGGGCACACAACATATCTGATTAGCCTTGATGCTACAGTTATATTTTTTATGATCAGATTTGATAGGTAGTTAAGGTTTTCTATTTTATTGTAAAATCATGTAACCCTAGTTAGGTTTTGCTCTAGTCTGCATGTAGGAGATGTATATATTATATTTTTGGAGCCTTAGTGCTAAGAGGTTAGAGAGTTCACATTTTTTAAGAAGAAAGTCTCTTTCTTAGAAGGCTATCTATGGCATTTCCTGCCCTCTGGTCTTCTACATTCTATAACCTCCCATTGGTAATTAAGGGATTGAAGATATTTTGTGACATCTATCATGTCCCTATGCCTTTTTGTGTGAGTTATCTCTTATTGAATCAAATTATTTATATGTTTCTCAATGATATCTTAGGGTTCTTGATCCTTCTTTCTTTTTGCAATTCATGTGTATTATTGTGAATGATTTGATGTGAATTTTTTTGTGGGTATGCTACAACCCCTTAACAATCTTGTCTCATTCCTATACCTATTTGCAGAGGTGAATGTTTGTTTGCAGGTCATAGATTGTTGTCTACCCCAAGGAGTGTCATTATTTGTGAAAGAATCTCTTTCTTTCCCTGAATACCCTCTTTGTTTGCAGACCCCTCCTATGAAATACCTATTCAAGCCTATTTAGTAAGTTGTGACCTACTAAACCTAAGTCTCTCATTGATTTTATCCTACATACTAAGATCCAAACCCTAGTTTCAGTGCATCACCTAGTAGGTAGTTTGCTTTCAGTCATTTCCCTTTCCAAGCATTCCTTCTATACCTTTCCCTCAAAAGTTTTACTTTTGATGTCAAGAAGCAAATTAAGGTGATTATCCAAGAGGAACCAACCTAGAATTTAGAGGTCTAATCTTAGTTAGTAAAGGTCCCACAACCTAGAGATGATTCCCATGTTATACTGAGTTATCAAGATCAAGAGAGCTTGAAACAAAGGGTACAAACTTAGTGTATAATAGAGACATTATTTGATACTAAGTGAATTTGTGTTGTACACTGATCATAATTTACAGTATTTGGGTAGTCAGAATAATTTGAATCAAAGACATATGAAATGGGTTGAGTATTTGTAGAGTTACACATTTGTGATAAAGCATAAGAGTGGAGTCACTAACTGAGTTGTTGATGCATTGAGTAGAAGGAGATATTTGATGACTGAGATGAAAATTTAAGTTCTTGGCTTTGATGACATGAGAGATTCTTACAAATTTGATCCTAATTTTTTTGAGCCATGGAGAAAGTGCAGAGTACCTATTCAAGATCAACCAAGTACTAAATGGGTTGAATATTTTATTCAAAAAGGTATGTTGTTTAAATTTATTCAGTTGTGTATACCAAGAGGAGCAATGAGAACTAATTTGATAAAGGGGAAACATTGTAGTGGTTTGGCTGGACATTTTGGTGTTGATAAGACATTCAATTTTCTTAAGGAGAAATACTTTTGGACATAGTTGTATAAAAATGTTCAGAAATTTGTGAAAAGTTGTGGAATTTGTCAAGTTGCAAAAGGAGGAAGTCAGAATACTAGATTGTATACGCTGATTTATGTTCCTGAGAAACCTTGGATTGACATCAGTATGGATTTTTTTCTTGCCTTACCAAAGATAGTAAGAGGTAATGATTCTATATATGTTGTTGTGGATAGATTTTCTAAAATGGCACATTTTATACCTTGTAGAAAGACATCAGATGAAGTACATATAGAAGATATTTTCTTTAAGGAAATTGTGAGATTACATGAACTATCGAGGAGTATTATCTTTGTCCGAGATATTAAATTTGTTGGATAATTTTGGAAGACCCTTTGGAGAAAGTTTGGCACTGAGTTGAAATATAGTTCTACATTTCACCCACAAACTGATGAACAGAAAAAAGTTGTGAATAGAAGTTTGGTAAATATTTTGAGATGTTTAGCTGGAGACAAACCAATTAATTGGTATTTTGTGTTGGCACAAGAAAAGTTTGCATACAATAATTTAGTGAATAGGAGTACTAGAAAAACACCCTTTTAGATTGTAAATGGCATACAACTGAAAGGTATATATGATTTGAGGGATATTGCTAATGAAAGAAAGAGAAGTGTTGAAGGAGTAAAGTTTAATAGAACATGAAGACATTGCATGAAGATGTGAAACATAAGCTAGAAAAGAGTAATAAGAAATACAAAGACAGAGTTGATAGATCAAGAAGGCATAAGACTTTTTTAGCTAGTGATGAAGTAATGGTTCATTTGAAGAAAGGCCAATTTCATGTTGGAACATATGCGAAGCTGAAAATGAAGAAGTTTGGACCTTGCAAGATTTTGAGGAAATTTGACAATGGAAATGCATATGAGATTTAGTTACCTAATGATATAGACATATTACCTATATTCAACATTATTGATTTGTATGAGTATCATGAACCTGATGAAGACAAGATAGTACTAATGGATTATCCTTAGAAACAAAAGGAAGAAGTTGAGAATATTTTGGAACAAAGAATTGGTAGAAGTACAAGAGGAAAACAATATATGGAATATCTGGTAAAGTGGAAGAATAGACTGATTCAAAATAGTGCATGGATTTAACAATTTGAGTTGGATGCAGCTTAGATCATACTTGTCCCATGATTCAAAGAATCATTTCAAATAACCCCAGGTGTCTGATGCAGGAGCATCTCAAGTCCTTGGCAATCCTATTTCACCAAAAATATGTTTATAGTTTTCTACTTTGCTCGGTTCCTTCTTTGACCAAGTTGGTTCAGTGTTGCTCAGTTTCCTTTGTTCACCAGTGTTGGTCATTTATCTCCTTGGTGCTTGGTGAATTTCCCTAGCACTTGGTGATGCTTGTCTAGTGCTCAGTTTCCTTTCTTACTGAGTTGTTTATTTTGGATTTCTATTGAGGCTGAGTTGTGCATTTAATTTGGGTCATAGATTTAATGTTAGTATCTATCATTGGGGAGTGTGTGGACCTAAATTTGGTTGTTCCTTCCATTGATGGTGGATCTAAAGGATGACTCATTCAATAGCCTCTTGTATAAATATAGTTGTTTAGTTAGAGTTTAGGGAGGAGGAGTTTTGGGGAGTTAGAAGATAGAAATTAGATTGTTGGTAGATCTTCGTATGTTGGAGGACTTCTGCACTTGATTTTAATATATGGCATGAACTGAGAAGGCCTTACACCCCGACATGTATGAATCAATTGATGTAAATATATGGAATTATCTACATTCTCTCTCTCACTATTGTTTTTTGTTTCTTCCTTCTGTGATCTCTACAAGGTAGATCTGGTTAGGGTGTTCCTTTGGCCCCTCTCTATATCCTCCCTTGCATCATATTTCATTATCATTCAAACATGCTTCTTTCTTAATTGGTGTTTCTATGTCTATATCCATATTGTTGATTTCAATTGTTGTTTGATTTTCAATTTCAGTTGGGATTTGAATTTTAGTTGGAATTTGAATTTTAGTTTCAATTGGTCTTTGACTTTCATTTGGGGTTTGAATTTCAATTAGGGTTTGATGTGCAAAAAATGGTACTCTATTTTCATGAAGAAAATTTAATTCATTTAAAGAGTAACCTACTTCTACAAAATCACCAACTTCATCATGAGAATAAACATGAAGTTGTGAAGACATACTTGTATCCAATATATGATTAGAAGATGCACCTGAATTTCCTTGTATTGTGTTTTTTTCTTCAACCTCTACACCCATTATGGTGTCCTCAATGTTCTCTTCTTTTGAAACATTTGTTGAACTTGAAGCTCCAACATTGTTCACTTCTATAATTCTTTCTCTTATTTCTTGCTGATGTTTTGCCTCCTCTCTATTTGCAGCAACCTCCTTAGCTACTAGAAACTTCCTTGGCCTCTTTCATAATTGCTTTGATCCCATATTTGCACCAAATTTTGAATTCAAAAGTTTTTCAACATGTCAAATTCATAATAAGACAAGAAAAGTGATTTTTTTATGAGAAATTTCATGTGTGGATCAGGAAAGTCGAATAATAATAGAATAATCATTCAATCATTGAACTATTTCCTTGTGGGCCTATTGTCTATCCCAACCAATCTTTCAAAAATGGGTGCTCATTTCTAAATCAAGCACTTGTTTGTAAAAAATGGGTGCTTGTTTCGTACACAAAGGTCCAAATGGAAATGAGCGACCATCTTATTTTAAATAAAGGGCACCCATTTCTTAAGACATAAGCATGAAACATAGCTCTCCCTTGGATTTTGATTTGGGATAGGGTTTGTGTAGACTTGGAGGGACCAAGCCTATGCCCTGACATACAAAAATTTGGCTAAGGCATTGGAATGCTAGTTTCTTGCCTTTCCATAATTTTTTTAGGGTCTTCTTGTTTGTATTTTTCAATGAAATAAAAAAACATTACAGTTCTCATTGTCCTGATTTTAGATATATATATTTTATAGTCATATAATTATTTTACTCTTTCTAGATTATTTATTAATTAAAAGTGGTACCTAAACGTAAAATAGTGAGGCTCACTAAAACTTTAATAACTTTTTTTAGGCTTTCTAAAATATAAATAATATGACATCAGTCTACATACAATTCTCTTGAAGATATAAAAAGAATTTTGAAAAAATGTAAAATTTTCATCAATTTATGGTGACAGTACATCAAATGTTTCAAAAATGTACATTATGTTCAATTAAAAATTAATTAACAAATTTATATTCAATAAAAAATAAGGGAAATATGCTCATCAATCTTTGGTGTCTTACATATATTTCTCTAGAAGGATTTTCAAAAAATCATTTGTTGAGGTCAAAATATGGTGGTTGTACATAGTTGTGGTATGGTCCTGAAACATGCATTTTGAAAAACTAGTTTTTAAACATTCCTACTAAAACACAATTTCTACAATGTGGGTATTGAAATAAATTACATATTTGAAAATTAGACTCTAAGTACTAAATTTTCTAGTACTGGAGATTTTTGAGATTCAAACTTTAAGTGCCTTAAATTTTGATGTCAATTTAAAAGAACTTTGAAAAATAAGGAAAACACTTCCACTTTTTGCCTGGAAGTGGGACTCATAAAGAGCCCTTTCAATCCATTCACCATAATTGGACATAATTTTGATGGAGAAAGGAAATGTTTTTCTTGTATTAAAAAGAATGTAGACCCTAGGTGGTAATTTAAGATTGTCCAAGAAGAGGATCAATTTTTAATAAGACTGAATTTTTTACCTATAAACTCTAGAACATTTGCATTTGTATATTTCAGGGGTAAATTTTCAAATTGAACCCAAAATGGAATGAACTTAATATTCAACTTCTCAATGTCAAAATTTGGGATGTAAATTTGCATATAAATTCTTGAACTTCTATATAACCAACACTTATTTTTGTAAACTCTATCCTTACATTCCTTAGAATTAAAATTTACTAAAAGAACACCATTTTCTCTATCTGGGAAGGCTAGATTTTACACATCTAACTAATTTTATTCTATCCACCATGAAATCTCATTGAATGAAATGGAGATGTTCCAAAAATTATGTACATTAATTCTTTTTGACTAAGATGACTAATGTGGGTTTCAAAAATATCCTCAAAAATATTGTGATTCAATTAATCTAATTTGAATCTTTCTCTCTCTTTTGAATCAAATTTTAAGGCTTAACCCCATTTCCTTCATAAACATCCATAACCAATCCCTCCTTGAAAAAATCATCATCAACCCTTCTCATTATCATGAGATATTTGTCTACCTCTACCTCATTAACTATCTATTTTCGAACCCAACTTTGTAGCCCAATATTTCTACTATCTTGATCCTTCCATATATGTGAGAAATAAAAGATAGATCTCTTCTTATTAAAAATAATAGCGTAGGGAATATTTCCCCTTCCCCTTCTATTTTTTGAATGAAGCCACACTTTATAAGTCAATTGTTGGAAGTGAATACACTTTAAGAGGGGGTGAATAAGAGTATAAAACAATCAATAAGAGCCTTGACATATTTAAATCACAAAATGATATGATAATGCAAGACAATGCTTTGAAACCAAAACTGCATTAATGAAACACGTTCTAAATTTAATAACTTTTCATGACAAGATTATATACACAAATAATATGAAAAGAACATGTAGAAAATTATTCAAAAAATATGTAAAGATATGCTATGTATCTAGAGCATGCATGAATAACTAAAATGAGACAAAACATGAGATCACCATAACACAATAATTTTTGCCGATTGGGAAACCCTCAAAACTATATTGGTTTTGTCATAGGGACAAAAACCACTCCAATAACATGTATCTTTATGGATTAAATGAACACCAAATCTTATAATCCATTTAGCAATGCGTACTTCACAGACCACCAACCCCTCTCAAAACATTACAACTGATATAAGATTCAAATCACTAGTGGTCTCACAAGTGAATTTACAACTTTGCAATCATGAGATCAATAGTGATTGTAAGATTTTCAATCAATCTAATATAGATAGAGCCATGTATATTAAAATATAGACACACATACATTGAATGTATGCCTACCTTTCTATATAGAACAAAGAAATTCAATCATTACATAATTTGTATTAACAACTATATATCTCATTTTTTATTGCAATTTTTTTTTCATATAATTCCAACTAATAACATCCTACATCTATTTCCATAATTACCCTCAGTTAAGATAAACAACTCAACACTACGGTTTTTGTTTTAACACAATTTTTACATTTTAAAATTACATCTTAGATATTGTAGTTTCAAAATAAATCAGGTTATTTTTTATAACTCAAAAAGAATCGAACCTTATTAAAGGTTTTGAAATATAAATCATTAATCCAAGTTTGAAACCAAAAGAAATATAATGTCTATTTTGTTCCTCCACAAAAAAATATAGTTTTGGAACTAACTGTAAAGTACCAACTTCTAATAATGGTTTAAAACTTGAATCTAGTTCCATATTTACAAACCCACATTCAATTTTCTTTCCTAACCTAAAATAAATAACCAAACAACCTTTTTGAATCTAGCCATGAAATTAAAAGGCATACTTGACTTATTGTTGCTATAGTTTTTCTGAATGAAATAAGGTGAAGAACATTTCCAAACAATACTATGTAATTTGCATTCATAACAGTGAAGAAGAGGAACGATAGTACCCGATTTACCAATGACCACTGCAATCCTACAAAAAAAAATTCAACTTCTAGAAAAATTCCCACCAATCAAATTTCTGAAAATCTAGCTTTAACATATTAAAAACCCACAAAAAGTGTGATAGAAAATCTTCTCAAGTTTGCACCTCGAAATAGTCATGGCGGTGTTGTTCTTCGTTTAGGGTTTTACCCAAAATGAATCACACTTTTCTATCATTTTCTTCCTTACAAATAAAGTACCAAAATACATTTTAATACTTTTGAAGTCTGTTGTAATATGAATTCCCATGTCGAATCATGTGTGCCAAGAGAATTTATAATGGATACATAATGGCATGTTCATTATAACTATCAGTTGTCCCTTTCAACATTTCCTAACATGTTACAATGTATTCATTATAAGCCCAGCCATACCACACCAAACCAAGTTAATGGTCACAATGTCAGCCACCATGGAATACCATATAATACAAGTTAACAAAGTCTTCAAGGAAAAAAGAACAACAAACAACCCCTTTTTCCTTCAAAGTAAACAATACATATCATCATTGAGGCAAGGGAAACATGTATCAACCATTTCATCCACTAAAAATAAAATACCAATTAAGATTGAATATGTAACATGATGCCAATCCATGATACTTGATACCAAACATAATGTAAAAAGTATCAATTATAATGTAAAAAGTATCAATTCCATAATGTCTGATTCCAAATATAAGAAATCAATGAATCTTCCAAACCTCATGCCAAAGTATATAACAATATATATCCTATATAATCAATGAATATTCATCAATGGGTCTATTATCTCTTTAAAATGAAATATTATAACATGACAAACCGATAATCTTGTAACATGTACCATAATCATATCATCAGGAAAAACTACCATTTGCCAAAATCAGTTCATGTGGATCAAATCATGTAGAATCTATCATATTGTGCCAAACTTGTAACTTATCAAATCATGTAGAATATGTCATATTGTGCCAAAATGATTATGAGTACATAATCAAATCTTGTATTCTAGTAAAAATAACAAAATGTTCCATCTCCCCCTTATTTCCTCAAGGACAAATCACAATAACATAACAATGAAGAATGATATATAAAAAATGTCATTCATAGAAGCATACCAAAAATTTATGTTCTAGTAGACCTATATTATGGGAAAAAACGTGTCAGAGCTGAGAAATATAGTTGAGTGCTATCAAAACATAATCAAATGATCAACTATTACAAACACCATCATAGAATAAAAAATTAGATGATAAAGTACATGTATCATATTCAAAGTAGAACAATATTGTTAGGAACACATTGCTATACCCAACACTAACCAAATTCACCATTGAAAATCTTTAGAGAATCCAAAGAATGAACCACTACTAACCATGTATGTCTCCATCTAGGAGAAGTAACCTAGATAGGATATTTTGGGAGCAAGCTCCCTCATACTGAATGCTAAGATTAGTCAAGTAATGATTGAGAGATAACTCCTAATTGTGCACATATATGTTCAAATATTTCTCGAGGTAATGCTTCAGTAAAAATGTCTACCACCTTCCCTTGTGGAGGAACATAGGTAACTTGAAATTCATTTGCTAGAACCTTCTCATGTAATAAATGAAACTTTATTGCAATATGCTTAGTGCAGAAATGCATGACATAATTCTTTGAAAGGTTGATTGCAATAGTATTATCACAATCAATAGAAATAAGATTTGGAACCTGAACACCCATATTAAAAAATTGATAGGTCATCCAAATTAACTATGTACAATAGGTTTTAGCTATAATGTACTCAAATTATACTATCACCTACCAAGAAATAAGGCGATCACCTAAGAAAAATGTTTCCTTGTTGGTGCTCTTTTTATCATATACATTGAACCACCCATCATATTTTTATCATCAAGCCTAGGTACAAATTCCTATTTTTTATTCTTTTCAATTTGTAGATTTGCCTCATTAAGCATTGCTCTTGCCATTTTCTCAATAGTCTTGTTCTTTCTTCCAACCACCCCATTTTATTGAAGTGTACAAGAAATAGGATACTATATTTTTATCCCATGTTTTGAATCGCAATATTCAATAAAGTCTTCAAGGGTATATTCAGCTCCCTTATCTCACCTTAGACATTTTAGTTTTAGATCAAATTCTCATTCAATGATTTTTATAGAAACCTTCAATCTTCCAAAAGCTTCAGATTTATGTTTAACAAATGTAACCCAAACCATTCTTGTATAATCATCAACAAATAACATAAAATATTTTTCACCATTGATTTACTATGTTCTTGTTGGGCTACATAAATCTATATGAGCTAATTCCAAAGGTTTAGTAGATGAATGTTCTTTTGTCTTGAAAGTCACTTTGGTTTTTTTATCATTTATACACTCATTACAAATTGAATTAGAAAGTTTACTTGAAAGAGGTAATCCTCTTACATTTTGATTCTTGTTGATTCAAATCAAGTTATCAAAATTGATATGTCCCAGCCTTTTGTGCCAAAGCCAATTTTCTTCAACTTGGCTCATAAAATATAGATCAGTTGTAGTTGTTTCATGAACTATAGTATCAAGTAAATTATACAAATTACCACTAGTTCTTAAATGTGTGGCAACTATTTTTCTTCTTTTATTTTTTATGACACACCCTTTAGAATCAAAATAGAAAAAGTATCCACTATCACAAATTTGGTTGACACTTAAAAGATTATGTTTTAAACCTTCAACATAATAGACATCATGAACATGAGTATCTTTATTTAAATAAATAGAACAACCTATTATATAAGAACCCAAATTATCTCCAAACGTCACAAAACCTCATTTAAAATCTTTTAAAGACTAAAATTTGTTTTGACTACCTATCATATGGTGTGAACAACTACTATCCAACACCCAATTAGTAGCCCTGTTTGAAAACAAAGTAGTCTACACTAAGAGTGATTTTTTAGTACTTGGAACAAACCTAGGTTTCCACACTTTAATTGTCTTTTCATTTACTTCGTATTTATTTACAAAATGCCCAAAATGATGACATTTGTGGCACCTAATAATTCTTTGAAATACATAAGACTTTTTATGACCGAATATATATGTTCTTTGAGTTAGAAATCTACAAGTATTGACTTTGTGTCCAAAATAATTACAGTAGAAGCAATATCCATAAAAGAAACCATAGTTAAAAAAATGTTTTATTCTATCCTATTGACTAATTTTTATTAACAAATTTTGAGTTATGTTTTGAAGTTTCACCTTTTTCAAAACCAACACCAGTTGAGTCCTTATACATTGTTTGACTATTTGGTACGTCATTTAAATGAAAAACACTTTCATATTTTTCTATTTTTTTGTAAAGTACTAACTTGCTACTCTAGAAAATTAATTTTGTGTTCCTCAATAATCAACAATTTTTTATTTTCAACAATTTGGTTTGTAGTATTTAACTCAACTTGCAAAATATGAATTTTCTTTCATGATTTACTATTAGTTTATTTAATCTTTAAACCTCTTGGAGAGAACAAAGAAGTTCATCTTCAAGATTAACTTCTTCATGATCAAAATTAAAAGTTATTTCTATTTTATCAATTGTTGTCTTATGATTATTTTATATTTTATCCATGAATATGGTTTCACCTCCTTCACAAGATTCATCTGATTCTTCTTCAGAGTCTTCTTTGGATAGAAGAATCTTCATTTTGAAGTTATTAATTCTTTTATTTGGATTCCATATTTTCCTTTTTGAAAATTTTTCATATGTTTCTTCTTCATCTTGTTGATCTATGTAGGGACATTTAGCAGCAAAATGTCCCGATTTTCCACAATTAAAGTATTTAAAAGGTACTTTATCTTTATACTTATTTTTTAGTTAAATTTAACTATCAGGGATTCAAAAATATCTGAAATATAAAAGTCATGATCATCCTTCTTTTCTACTTTAAAGGCAGTTTCTTAAGAGGTAGAAGTATTTCTTCCAATCCAAATATCATAGACTGTGAGAATGCCTTGCAATTTATGCAAAGTCATTATATCTAGAAGTTATTTTTCTCTTCCGAAGAAGGAATTTTTTAATCAAATTTGGGTAGTAGAGTTCTCACAACTTTAGATACAACATCATGTTCTTTGACTATTTCACCAAGGCCCCAATGAGCATTCACCACTTCACCAGTTCTCAAAAATTAATTTTCCACAGTTTCATCATCATTCATTTTTAACGCATCAAATTAAGTCCCTAATAGTGTTATAAGTTTTGATTCTTTTACTTTAGCATCTCCTTGATAAATTATTTCAAGCTTTTCCCAAACATCATTGGTAGATTTTAAGTACATAACTTTTACAAAGACATATTTAGATAACTCACACAGAATAGAAAACTTTTCTCTTTTATGGAGCTCATGCTTAGTTTTATAATCCAGTTCAGTAGGTATGGATGAGGGAACAATATATTTACTTGTAAAAACTTCCCACATTCTAAAATCAAGATAACTTAATAAAGCTTGGATATCATGACTTTCCAAAACACATCATCAGAGCCATCAAAAAGAGCAGCTCTGGTAAGTAAGTGTTGGCAAGTTGACTATACTGGTGTATATGACATAATATAGTGTTCTCATTATAGAAATAGTGTCATATGATGTTTTGGAGTCAGCGCTTATGATAAGAAGATAAAAAATTAGCTAAGTCTTGAAGACTTGACAGTATACAGAGTACTTGAAGGTTAGAGCATCAACACATGTGCATACGACATAATTATGGTATGCACCCTAGAAGTTAAGTTGGCAAGACCATATTCATGCTAAATCTAAGAGTGCATGATCAAAAGATTCAGTATGAGGAAGATATAGAGAGTTCAAGTTGCACAGATAGTGAATGCCAGAGAAGAACAGTGCAAGTAGCCGACTGTTGGTAATTTTGTTAGTGGTTATATGGGTATGTGCAGGATCATGGTATGCCAAAAATTGGCGATGTGAAAAAGGAATCCTGATTGATAGACTCTTTCAAAAACAACTATAACTTTCAAACAATATAACATTTTTGAAATATAAAATATAAATCACATTTGATGCTTCACCTAATACAATAATAATAAACAATTATTTCAATTTGATGAAGTTTAGACTAAGTTAAGGTGGTCAACATGAGAGTTTTTATATTCAAGAAAATTTGTAGCAGAAAAATCATAATTAATTATTTACTTGGAAAAAAATACAAAAAAAAATATAAATCACATCCAGACATGAGTCTACTATTTTTATCTAGAATCTTATTAAAAAATATTATCATTTGATTTTGTTTAATGTGGTCAGACATACACCTACTTGTTATCTTTCTAGTCTTGATTGATCAACTTGTTGAAAAATAGCTATAACTTTCAAACTGTATAAAATTTTTGAAATCCAAAACATGTATCACATTCTATGATTTTCCTACTACAAGAAAAATAAAAAATAAAATCAATTTGATAAAGTTTAGACTAAGTTAATGTGGTCAGACATGAGAGGTTTTGTATTCAGGAAAAGTTGTAGAAGAAAACTCATAATTAATTATTTTCTTGGAAATAAATTAAAAAAAAATATGTATCACATTCAGACATTAGTCTACTACTTATATCTAGAATCTTGTAAAAAAAAATTATCATTTGATTGTGTTTAAGGTGGTCAGACATACACCTACTTATTTTTTCCTAAAATTTTCATACTACTACATTGAAATTTGAAATTTTCAACATATAGAATACATTTTTTTCAAAAAAGGCCTAGTATCTTAGAAACTAAATTAAATTTTCTACAAATTCTCTTGTTACATATTTTTGATATAATATTTATAACTTGTTCAATTTTTTATGTCAACTTGCCTAAACCTAATTTTCTAAATTTTTATTGCCACTTAAGGGCCTAGTTTGGCATACCATGATCTTGCACATAGCCATATTATTGTTGTGTAAGGACTATGCACCTATTTTAATTAGGTTATAGAAATGTAATTAACTTTGTTTGTAAACATGCTTGAGCCAATTCAATTGGAAGCGTTGTGTGTAATCAGTTAAAGGGCTGGCCTAGTTAATTGTTTTAAATGTGCATATAAGTATTAGATGTGCCATTGTAATTAACAAGGAGTGTTGTTATAGAGTTGATAGAAGTAGAGCAGAAGTATGAAAAGAATTTTTGAGATGTATTAGAGCTTTTCAAGAGGTCAAAGCATCAGCACATCAAATGAACTAATCAAACAAGCAGTGTCACGGTGCTAATTCATCCAATAGATATAGTGTGCATCTGAGATCAGAAGGTTGTAGCTTCACTACTTGAGTAGTGAGCTCTAGGATAGTGTGTCCACACCCCTACAAGGATTATTGTAAAAAAATCCTAACAGGTTCCAACCCTTGACAAGGTCACTATACTAAATACATTGTAAAGCAACTCCTAACAGGGTTAAGGATCTTCTAACAAGGATCATAAAACACTAGTACAAAATATTAGTGGGTGTCAATTCCCACCAGGGTTTTTACCTATTTGGGTTTTCTGTAACCATATTGGTGTTAAGTTTTGTGTTCTTCTATATTGTTTATGTTAATGTTCATTTCAATACTTAAGCATTCAAGTTAAGATTAAAGAGCTAAGAAAAAAGATTTAATTCAGTGAATGTTGATTCACCCCCCCCCCCCCCCTCAGTGTTCTCATTCCTAACAATTGGTATCAGAGCTCTAGCCCTCAGCAAATAAGTTTAACCACTTGAGGAGATCATGGACAAGACATAAATGTAACATCTAAAAATAAATCTTGAAGTTGCTCTTGAAGACCTAGACAGATCTGAAAAAGAAATTGAGGAACTAAAATAAAAAGTCAGTGATGCTCAAATAGTCATCAAAAGGCTAAGAAAAGATCTAAAAGAATGCTCTACTAGTGATTTAGGGATTATGATAAAAATCTTAATGAATAAAATTCATCCCTAAAATAATAGATTGAAGAATTGGATGATAAGCTGACTAACAATCAGGAAGTCTATGATGAATAGATCAAAGAGAACCTTCAACTCAATGAAGAATTGAGGCAAGAAAACATGGAAATTTTGGATCTAAGGAACAATAAAGAAATATTGGATTCATAATTGAAAGAGGCAAAGAATCACATTGATAAATTGCACACCAGTTTTGATTTGATAGAATCTTAGTTGTATGCAAGAAGACTCAAAGGAGATACTAGCTGCATTGGATACAATGAAGCACAAAACTAGATTGATAACATGTGAGCAAGGATGAAAGCACCAAAAGACCTTACTGATACTAAGAAGACTAAAGATCAAACTAAAGATAATGTTGAAGCACCTAAGGATGAGCACAAGCCAATAGACCGCACTTGCTATGCATGTAACAAGCATGGACATATAGCAAGGAATAGTAAAATGGTAAGACCTTTCAATGGCTACTGTTACTCATGCAATAAATTTGGTGATAGAGATATGAATTGCAAGACAAGTCAAAAGAACAAGACTTGGCATAATCAGAGAAATCAAAATCAGTCAAATGTAAGAAGCTCTCAGAATGTTACATGTCAGATATGTAACTATAATAGTCACTCAACTAGACAGTGTAAAATGGTAACCCATATTAATGCACTGAGGAATATAAGGCCTCCAGTCATTTGTCACTCTTGTAACAAGGCTGGACACATCTCTAAGTTCTATAGATCAAGGACACAAAGTCAGGAAAGCCCTAAAAAGATAGAAGAAACAATATTGGATACTGAAGGAGAAGCCAAGTTTGTGAAAGCTTCAGAGGATGTGAGCTTGATTTTGTTAGAGGAAAAGAAGGATAAGGTTGATGACAATGTATTTGATGCACCCTCTACATCTAGATGAATGGCCCTCAGGGTCATAGGGGGAGCTAATTTAGCTCTAAAACCTTGCACAGCTGATATACTCACTCTATGAGTATGCGCCTTTGGACTTAACCTTTTGGAGACTAGGCACCTTTGGAATTAACCTTTTGGAGACTAGCAGAACCTATGTGCAAGAGTGCACTAGCTAATTGTTTACAAAATGAAAGTTGGAAATTATCAGTGATAGTCTGGTTTATGCGGCAAGCATTAATGGAGAAATTCTTACTTTAAAGTACATAGAAGATTTTAGATCTCTCATTGCAATTGAATTCAGAGTGATTAGAGAGAAGAGAAGCCCTAGCTTTTGATAGAAAGGAATTGTAGATTGATTCACCAGTGATTAGTAGTGCATTGGATCACTTACAAAAGCCCTTATCCATCGCAATGATTTAGAAGTCTTTAAGATCATTTGGAAAGCGATATACAAGTAACAACTACTTCCATTGTATTTGATGTGGTGGAGAAGAAGAGATATGTGTTTAAGAGGAATCCATTCAAGTCCACATTAGATGACCTAGAAGGTGCATTCTCCCACACTCCCATGGGTGCTATGCATGTGGAAGATATTAGGGCATACATATACTACAAGAAGGAACCAATAGGTTTGGATAGAATAAGAGTGCACATGGAAACAATGATGAAACTTGATAAAACCTTCATGGATGAGTATGCACAATTGGATAATCATCCTATAATTGAATATGATATGGCATATGAGTTCTATGAGTTAGAATGGATTAAGATTCTACTCAGCAGGATCCATGATGACCTATTTTGGATAGGTGAAGTACCAGTTAGGATAACAGGAGATCTAATTCATGAGATGAAAGGACTTTCAAAGATAGGTGTCATTCTTCTAGTGGGAAAGGACACTAGAAAACTTGTAGAACAGGCTTGCAAATCAAGAAGTGATAGGCACGGAATGAAAATAGGGCCTATAGAGGAGAAAGACATCAAATTTATGTTCATGATACTGGGATATAGGTTTCAACACACCAACAGAGTAAACAGTGTGTCAGCGGCCACCATTCTAGTAGCAATAAGGTTGGTAAGAGAGAATGAAGAATTTAATCTATGTGAAATCTTGCACACACAACTAATACACAACATAAGAGCCATCAAGCATGACAAGATCAAGATATTCAGGTTTGGATCTCTAATAATATATATGTACTTCCATATTCTTGGAAAGGTGTCTTATTTGTATCTAGACAAATCTATTCCCACAATGCCACATATATCTCTCAAGGCATGTACTAAAAGTACATTGAAGGATTACATGACACTGGAATTAAAGACATTTAGAGCTAAAATGCAGATGAGATACAAAATTATAGAAAAGATAGTTGAAAAATACAAGGATAGTATTTTATCTATGATAGAGATTGATACAACATGCATGGAGGCTGTTGAACCAAGAACAAAGTGAATTCATCCACTAGGATATGAAGTTGAAGAGCCTATTCTAGAGGCTTATGCTCAAGTTATGTTGTCAGAACCTAAGGACCCCAATGAACCTAGATGGGGGACTTATGAAGAGAAAACAAAGGAAGTAGATGTTGTATTGAGCAACATAGCAACAAAAACAAAAGTTGTCAAGGTTACTTCAGAGATTTTCAAAATTTATGGAGTATCCCAAGAAGACCTAGAGAAAGCAAAGAAAGAGAAGATTTCTTTCGAAATAGAGAGTGCAACTGCAACAAAGATAGAATCTGATGATCCAAAGATGAAGAAGGTGAAAATGGAGAAGTCTGATGATCCAAAGGGTAAAAAGGTTGTTGCCCCTCCTGCGCCCATAGAAACAATTGACCTTACTGCTCCTCTGGAGTATAAGACAATAGAAAATAAGAAGAAAGAGATCAGCACTAGTCATCCATCCTTGTGAGCAACAAGAAGCAAGAGAAACACTCAAGCACCTCTAGAAGTAAGTTTTAGACCTAGCCTTAAAGTATTAAGCACAAGGATTGTTGATGAAGGTAGGTTAGATTAGGTAGGAAAATTCTATGAGAAATACAGTGAAATAGAAAAATCAGAGATTCCTGAAATGATTGTCAAACACATGCTAAAGTTTAAGAAGATAGTCCTAGAACTAAAGACAATGATTCCAGAAAAAGTGTGGAACATCCTAGAATTCCTAAAAAGATAAGCCAGTGAAGATGATCAAAGAATTAGAGAAAAGACTCTAGATGATAGCTTACTAGTATGTTCTCTAGAGGAGACAAAGTTGTTAGATTTGGTAAAGCCGCACCTTAGAACTAAAACAAGAACCTTACATATAATAGACAAGAACTTTGAGTTAGTTGCAAAGGAAATAGATAAATCCTTTGAGAAGGTTTTCTTGAATAGGCACATGTACCCACCTATTGAGCCCATAGCTCAAGTTCCCTCAAAGGAAGTCAATTTGTCAAAAACCACTAATGCACCAGTGGCAAGTCCTCAGGACTCAGTGCCTATAGTTATAGCACCCACAAAGGTAGAGAAGTCTGCACCTATGGCAGAAGAATACAAGGATGAAACAATTTTCATTGACAATGTTGAAATTGCATTGGCGGCCTCAAACATTGATCTGGAAAAATTTGAAGAAGATTTTGTAAGAACTCAAGAGGTTGAGAATTTATGTGGTAACACTTCTCCAAATCTACAAGAAATACTGATTGAAGATATGACAAAAGTGGAAGAAGAAAAGAAAGAAGGAGAAAAAGAAAAAGAAATAGAAAAATAAGAAGAAAAGATGGAAGAGGAGAAAGAAATAGAAGAGGAAAAAGGAAATAAGCCATCTATTGAAATACTAAGCAAAGTAAAGCTAGAAGTGATGGATAGCACTCCTATCACTCCCTTAGCATCATTGTTGTCAAGCTTGACACCTGACACCACTACTTTGGACTCATGGGGAGAAGAAGACTTGATCAAGTTTAGTGTCTTAGCTATGGAGAAGGCCCAAGGAGAAATAGGTAATGAGGAATCCCCTCCTTGTAGAATCAGTAAATATCCTGAACAACTTGCTACCAACAGACAAGAAAGTGTCCAAGGTACACTTTGTTGATGATGTAAGTGCAATTCTTTCACAGTTCAAGAGTAATTTCTCTAACTTGGAAGAATCAGCATCATTAGTTGTAGAGGAGAAGTATATGAAGAAAATACTAAATGAGTTGGTCAGCAACTTCTCACTAGACCTTAGTTCAGTCAAAGTTGGACAAGCAACTTTGAAAGAGTTTGCAGCAAAAGGAAGGAAAACTATTGTTGACTATATGGATCAAGATAAGTTAATAGCCGATCACTACAAGAAGATTCAAGAAGCAGAGGCCATGATTGAAAAGGTGAGGCAGTCAGTAGAAGATCCCTCTACTATTATAAACATGTGTAAAAATGTATATCAGGGACAAATTGACAAAATTGAGAAGGCATAAAATGATATATCAAAGATAAGGGCTAGGCAGACTCAACTTATAAATGCTCTTGCACCCTCCTTAGATGTGTTAAATCAAAATATCAAGGAGATCGATGCCACCATGGTGACATATGATCAAGATCCTAGTTCAAAATTGGAGAAGATGGAGAAGCTATAGTATTCATTATGCATGCACCCATCTCCAAACAATCAATGCATTGATTGTATTTTGGAAGCAAGAGATCCAAAACTTACAGATTGCATACCTAGATGTTCTTTCAGTGTAAGTACTTGTATAGATTTAGTTTTATAACACCTTTGTCATTAATGTCAAAGGGGGAGTATGTATAGAATATGGAGCTATAGCTATGTAAATAAAATGTATAGTAAGAAGATATAAGGGAGATATAAGATAGAATATGATTAAGTGTTTTTTGTATTAAGGGACGGTTAGTCACTTTTCCATATTCCTTTGTTGCCATCAATGAAAAAGGGGGAGATTTTTGTAAAGTTGACTATACTAGTATATATGACTTAATATACTACTGTCATTATGGAAACAAAGCCATATGATATTTTGGAGTCGGCGCTTATGATAAGAAGATCAGAAATTGGCTAAGTGTTGAAGACTGGATAGTATACAAAGTACCTGAAGGTCAAAGCATCAGCGCACATGCATACAATAGAATTATGGTATGTTCCCTATAAGTTAAGCTGGTACGACCATGTTCATTCTAATTCTAAGAGCACATGATCAAAAGATTTAGTATGAGGAAGATACAGAGAGTTCAAGTTGCATAGACAGTGAATGCCAGAGAAGAACAATGCAAGCAGCCCACTGTTGGTGATTTGGTTAGTGGTTATATTATTGTTGTGTAAGGGCTATGCACCTATTGTAATTAGGTTATAGAAATTTAATTAATTTATTTTTAAAAATGCATGAGCCAATTCAATTGGAAGCATTGTGTGTAATTGGTTAAAGGACCAACCTAGTTAATTGTTTTATATGCACATATAAATATTAGATGTGTCATTGTAATTAAGGATTTTTGTTATAGAGTTTATAGAAGTAGAGTAGAATTATGTGAAGAATTATTGAGATGTATTAGAGCTTTGCAAGAGGTCAAAGCATCAGTGCATGAAAGGAACTGATCAGACAAGTAGTGTCAGAGTGCCAGTTTATCTAGCAGATATAGTGTGTATCTGAGATCAGAAGGTTGTATCCTTCACCACTTGAGCAGTGAGCTTTAGGATAGTGTGTTCATACCCCTAATAGGGTTATTTTAAAAGACTCCTAATAGGGTCTGACTCTTGAAAAGGTCATTGTACTAAATATATTGTAAAGAAACTCCTAATGGGGTTAAGGATCTTCTAACAAGGATCATAAAACACTTGTACAGAATATTAGTGGGTGTCAATTCCCACCGAGGTTTTTACCTATTTGGGTTTCCCCATAACCATATTAGTGTTAAGTGTTGTGTTCTTCTATATTGTTTATGTTAATTTTCATTTCAATACTTAAGCATTCAAGTTAAGATTAAAGAGATAAGAAAAATGATTTAATTCAGTAAACACTGATTCGCCCCCCCTGCCCCCTCTCAGTGTTCCCATTCCTAATAGTAAGGAACCTTCTCCCTCAGCCATAAACACTTCCAAAGACCAGAAAAAATCCTTAGGGAAGACCTAATGTAGGGACCCTATGCTCTGATACCACTTGTTGAAAGTGAATACACTCTAAGAGGGGAGGATGAGTTAGTGTAACCCAATCAATAAGAACCTTGACTTATTTAAATCACAAACTGATATAATAATGCAAGATAATTCTTTGAAACAATAACTGCATTAGTTAAACACCTTTTAAATTTAACAACTTATCATGATAGGATTATATAGATAAATGACATGAAAAGAACTTGTAGAAAAAGTATTCAGAAATTATGTAAAAATATGCTAAGTATCACAACGTGGATGAATAACTAAAATGAGACAAAACATGAGTTCATGATAACACAATAGTTGTGCTGAGTGGGAAACCCTCAAAATCAAATTGGTTTTGTCATAGGGAGAAAAACCATAGTAATAATTTGTATCTTTATTGATTCAATGAGCACCAACTCTTACAATATGTTTAGCAGCACCTACTACAAGGAGCACCAACCCCTCTCCACATATTACAACTGATATAATATAAAAATCATCAGTAACCTCACAAGTGCATTTACAATTTTGTAGACATTGCATGGATACCTACCTTTCTATATAGAAGAAATAAATTCAATCAGTACATAATTTTTTTTAACAAGTGTATATCTCATTTTTCATTGCAATTGTTTTTGCACCTAAACTCAACTAATAACATATTTCATTTGTGTCCATAATTATCCTCAGTTAGAGTAAATAACTCAAGACTAGTGTTTTTATTTTAACCCAACTTTTACATTTCAAAATCACATCTTAGATAGTGTAGTTTGAAAATAAATCTAAGCATTTTTGTATAACTCTAAAAGCACAAAACTTGAGGGTTTTGAAATATAAATCATTAATCCAAGTTTGAAACTAAAAGAAACATAATATTTTTTTATTCTTCCAAAACAAAAAAATAGTTTTGGAACTAACTGTAAAGTAGCAACTTCTAATGAGTGTTTAAAACTTAAATCTACTTCCATATTTACACACCCACATTCCATTTTCTCTCTTGCCCAAAAATAAAGAACCAAGCAATCTTTCTTATAGTCTTTCTAAATGAAAGTGGCTCAAGATCATTTCCAAATAGTATTTTGTTATTTTCCTTTATAACAGTGAAGCAGAGGAACGATAATACTTGATTTACCAATTAACACTGCAAACCTGCAAAAAAAATTTCAACTTCTAGCAAAATTATCACCAATCGAACACAAAAAAGAGAGCTTTAAACTATTAAAGACCCACAACAAGTTGTGACAAAAAATATTGTCAAGTTTGCACCTCAAAATAGTCATGGCAGCCATGTTCTTCGTTTAGGATTTTTCCTAGAATGAATTACACTTTGCTACAATTTCTTCCTTACAAAAAAGTACCAAAATACATTTTAAGACTTTTGAAGTCCACCATAATATGCATGCCCATGTGAATTCATGTGTGCAAAGAAACTTTACCATGGTTACATAATGACCCATGCATTATAACCCTTAATTGTGCCTTTCAACATTTCCTAACACATTATAATGTTGTCGGTATAATCCCAACCATACCACGCCAAACCATGTCAACAGTCACAATGTCAACACAAACCAAAAAAAACAAAACATCAATCCCTTTCCATCTGCAAAACTTCCCACTTGAAGATTTATCCTTGTTATGGCCTTCCTTCATCTGCTTCAATTATTTCCTCAGAAGAGGGAGATTAATCACAGCTCCATGGTTAGAAGTTGGGAAAATAATTTACTCCTGTGGATAAGTGATGCTGGAAAAGCATTTTTTGGAGAGTTTTTTAATTGGTTTTATTATTTTTATGGAATTAAAGAATGTGCAAAGATTTGCATATTTATATTTAAAATTTAGTTTTTCTTTGTTTTTTTTAGTTTTATTCCTTCCAAATAAAACTGTCTAGATACATGTGTATCTAGTTTTCTTTCTTGTTTTTCCTATGGCTATGAATTATTTATATTCAACCATTTGTAATATTTTTTTATATAGAGAGCTACAATAAAACTTGTTTTTCAGAATTTCCTTTTTTGTAAAATCTTCATTTGGTATCAAAGCTTTAGGATTGTGAAGCTTTCAACATGGCAAATAATTTGCAAATTCCAGAATTTGATGGAGTTGATTATCAATATTGGTCAATCAAGATGGAGACCTTTTTGATAGGAAAATTTTTTTGGGAGATCGTTGAATTAGGATATGTAGAACCTAAGAATTGGGATGATCTCACAGCTAATTAGAGGATATTGAAGAAGGAAGTTGAGAAGAAGAATGCAATGGCTCTATTTCACATTCAAATGGCTCTTGAGAAGAGCTTGTTTCCCAGAATTGTTGATGCACAGACAACAAAGGATGCATGGAAGACTCTAAAAGATGCTTACCATGGCTATAATGCACCTCCAACCCTATCAAATCTTGGTTATGTTCACCAGGGAGTTAGGTCATGCTATAAATGATTTCATGGTTATTTTGGAAGAGAATGATCCTTCTTGAGATGGTTTCTTACTAATCATGATAACTTCACATTTTAATTTGGGAAATAATAATATTCACATAAGTATGTCCTTTATATCTTCTTGTGTGTCAATGATAGTTTAGGATCTTAATACTAAAAGGATCACCTGATAGGCTTATATGCTTCTTTGTGAAATGCTCATTATTAATATTTATGTTTACCTTAGGTTAATTGATTATAATCACTTAAGGGTTGGATCTGTTATCTTCTCTAAAAATGTTACTTGGGATTATATACGATTAATACATTTGGGGTTATATGATTTGTTTATCTTGATCAGATAATGGGACATTTTGAGTACATGTCTGATGGTTAAAGGGGTTTGTGAAAGTTAATAGAGGATTTATGTTTACATGATTATGTTATGATTTATTATTGTTATACAATATAGAAAAGAGATCATTTTGATACTAACCACACTAATCCAATTATGCCTTATTGATGTGACTATCTGATGTGATTGTCAAAAGAGGGGAGGTAGTCGTAGTTACTCCTCTAGGAGGTCCACGTGATGTCGCACTCTCCCTCCTTGTTTGCAATTGTTTGTACATATGTATATATTGGTGTACTTGGTTGGTGTTGTAGGAAGCAGGTACCAGGCATCGACTCCACCTGGCATTGACTTCAAAATCCTCGAATTGTTATTGTGTGGAGGTATTACCAAGATTAATCTCAAGGTTACCATGGACTTAGATTTCTGCTTAGGAGATTACCCTAGTTGGGGGATCCGAATGCGCTATGTGATGTGGTCTTGTGAATTATGTTTTGATGTCATTTTGTGATTTTGATGTGAGTTAGATTTATCCCTAACTAGTATATATATGTATATATACTTATTATATATAAGTGTACATTGATTGTATGTTATATAGGTATGTGTATATGTGGGTGCACATGCATATACCCATGCTTATATAAATAATAATATTTGTATGGATTTATCGATTGTTTTAGTGGTATGTTATTTAAAGTGAATTCAATGAAGTGTATTAAATAAATGTATTAAAAAGGTGAAAATAATATTAATAATAGTAATAATAAAAATAAATGCTCTTTGTAGTAAAACTAGCCATCTAGGAGGGAGTTGAACTTGAGACCTCCTAGAAGTTAAGCTAGTTGGTTTCCATGTGTGCTATGTGGTTTACTTGAAAGTTATTTGTCAAATGTTCTTATTATGTTTTCCTTCGAAGTTATTTTTAATTAAATTCATTAAAAATTTGTTAAGTGCTTACGGGAATAATTGGTTTGATTTTTCAACCAACTATGGAAGTTGGAGAAGTTGCTTCCCATAAAGAAACTCCTCCAACCACATAGTTGGAGGATAAATGTTTGAAGATTTTGTGTGTGGGAAGAGGATAATTTTTGGAAGATTTGTTTTTCTTTTAAGTTGTCTATAAATGATTTCTCTAGAAATTTTTGGTGAAGGTTATGTGAGTTTGAGAGTCTCTAGTTGGTGAAGTCTTATGTGTGAGGATTGCTTGGAGTTGATTGCCAGAGGAAGAGTTTCAGAAGGATATCTACTCAAGGTTGGAAAGTTTGCAGAGAGTCTCCAACCAAGGGAGGACGATTCTCCGCAGGATCCCAGGTAGGGTCTAAACTGGGATGAATCTCCATTCTTCCCATGTGCATGATTATGTATATGAATGATATGTTACTTGATGAGAATATGACGGGTTTTTTTTTTTGAAAATGAGAACTATATATATGTTTTGTTTTTCTGTGTATTTGAAATATGTTTTCGAGAAGTGATTTTAATGAATGCTTGTATGTTCACTGTGGTGAAATCTTCCTGGGAGGGTAGAAGTGGTTATGATCATGTAGGATAGTGTATTATATTGTATTGAATGTATTATGAATGTTTCCAAAATTTAGAACTTTTATTTCAACCTTACTAGTCCTTGTTCATTTGTGCACCACATTTCTTTGTCTAGATATAGAATAGATTTGTTAGGTAAATAGGATGGATTGATGAGCCATTCCTGAAGGGAAACTAAGAGATCTCAAATGGGTCATGCTCAGATTAGGCAACCATAGTCCCCATAATGCCTAGTTTTACCCGCAAGATAGTTGACTGTCGCATTCTGCAGTTTCTATCAGTTTAGTATTGACCGAGTAGGTTATTCTAGTGTTAACCGAGCTAGGTCAGTTCAGTGATAACCGAGGGCGGTCAGTGTAGTGTTAACTAAGGGAGGTTGGTGTAGTGTCAATCGAGGGAGGTCGATGTAGTGTTAATCAAGGAGGAAAAGAATGATAGTGTTAACCAAGCAAGACAGGAAGGCTAGTGTGAACTGAGCTAGATAGGAAAAATAGGCTTTATACAAGTATAAAATTTAGTATAAGTTATACTTGTATAAAGGGTTCAAGTACCTTCTGAGATGATTGAGATAGGTTCTAGATTCATAGGAGTTAGGCTGCAATTTCTAATTTTGAGATTTCTTTAAAAAATCAAACTTAGCCAAATTGCAGGCATGTGAGATTTTGGAGAGCATGGTGTTTTGGCATTGTATGGTGCATTTAGATTCTTGAATAAGGCTTAGGATGTGTTTTAGGGATTAGAATTAGAATTAGGGTTGTCCAATGGACTAGGACTGCTCTAAGGCCTCCTAAATGTTTTCCAAACATTCCAAAACTTTCCTATTCTTTTCTATGCTTTGATTCTAGTTCTTGAAAGTGTTTTTGATGTATTTTTATGCTTGATGTGTGAATTTTGTATCACCTATATACATTTGTCACTTGTTTTGTGGAGGTTATATGGTTTACTTATGATGATTTTTCACTTGGTATGGACTTGAGTTTAGTTTATGAGGCTAGGACTCATCTCCATGGCCTGTGTGCATGGGAGGGTTCCTTAGACCAATAAACAAGCCTTGGAAAGTTTTACTTGTGCATGAGAAATGTTTTATGTTTCTTGTTGAGATGTCTTGTGATAGGCATTCTTCCAGTGGTTCCTGTTATGTATATGGCTAAGGTTAGGACTTGCTCTGAGGGCCTAAGTGCGCAGGGGAGTTTCCTAAACCTATAAATCAGGACTTGGAAGTGTTATCTTATTTTGTGGCTTGTGATGGGGTAAGGGAATAGGAACCTTAAGTGAGTGGCTCACCATATGTGCTGAAACCCTAAAGTGGTTTCCAGATGATCCTATGGGTGGGTTTGTAAAAAGTGATAACCTTAAAAATTAACTTGGGAAGGGGGGATTCAAAAGATAATGAAAGAAAATATAATAATGGCCACACAGACCTAATTGGAGTATCAGAACTAGGGATAACTGCCAGGATGGATCCCTATTCATAAAGGAGGGACCGGGGTTACATGGTTGCCAAGGTGGATCCCAATACATAGGTTGTGTGATGACACTCACTTAGGTGGTCTCCTAGAACCTTAACCTCGATGTTATAACATGATGATACTTTTATGTGTTTCATTCCTTTGATTTGAGTCTTCGATTCATTGGCTTTTGAGACTTAGATTTCCTTAAGGTCTTGAGAGTACCTTGGTTCTATCTCCTAGCATGGGGGGTGGAACTTTACCAGTTTCACATGGTTGGGTGGAAAATCTCTTTCGAGGTATTACTCATGGTTCGTGTCGTGGCTGAGATTCTGAGTTGTTCAGTAGTGAAGATGTTTTTCCTATATCATGTATCTCAATATTTTGTTATCAAGATGTAAAGATGTATTTTAAGCCCTTGGGCAACTTGATGTAATTATTTTTCTATATGCCTTCGGGCAATGTGCAGTAACTATAATTATGTTTGTAAAAGGAAATTGTAAGAAATAAGTTATGTATAAGGGAAGGGTAGAATTATGAATTTGAAAAGGGGATTGAATATGGTTAAATCAACAAGTAATTCCTACCTTATATCTCTTGCGAACTTTTAAATGTAAATTGGAAGTAATGGTAATGTAATTATTTATGGATGTAAACTTCTTTAAAAGGAAACTTGTTTTGATTTATGGTTAGTGAAGATATGCTAAGAGTTCAAGGGTATCTCTAGGTGAAATAATAAGGGAAAAAGGAACATGTATGTTATCAAAAGAAGTAATGGGATGTGATTTCTTAAATGTATATTTCAATGTGAGTGAGGTTAGGCTATTCAACTAGGTTTAATATAAATCTTTTACTAGATTTTTACAAAGTTATAGTTGATAATTTGTGGATGTTAAACTTATGGAAAAAATTATTCATTTAATGATTTATGTTGGTTGTCAATATATGGTTAAGTACTATACACTCTTTCTATTATTAATTTGAAAGTAGGAAGTAAGGACTCTTAATGGAAAAGCTTAAATGAGTTTTGATGGTGCATTTGAGTTGAGCATAGATATGGTTAAGGAGTAAATAAATAGGAATGAAAAAAATGTACTTAGTGGATGAGTTAAGTAATGTGTGCTTGTTTCATTTTTAAAGGTAAATGATGTGTTAGTTTGGTAAAGAAGATGAATTCAATTAATACACTAAGGAAATTGGTTTTGAAGTAGAACGAAAGAAATGTTCCAATGTAAATTAAATTGAAAGGGAAATAGAATTTGTAAGATTAAGTAATAAAATGAAATACTTGATAATGGTAATTGAATTCATTAAGGGAACCTTAAGGAATGTACTTGTGATTGGTAATGATGATATGATAAAGTGTTAAAAAAATTGTTAGTTTTAATTTTAGGTCATTGACCTAATTCCTTATGGGTTCCTTGGCGGGGATATTACAATGCCAATGACCAGATCAAGGTTGTGAAACTACAAGCCTTGAAGAGAGAATATGATAATTTGAAGATGAAGGAAAGTGAGAATGTGGGTGATTTTTGTGTAAAAGTCAAAGATGTGGTTCATAAAATGAACACTTTGGGTTAACCTATGAGCCAAGAGCATGTGATATAGAAGGTATTGAGATCTCTAACCCCAAAATGGAATACTATAGCAATTATTATGGAAGAAAGTAAAAATTTAGCCACCTTGGAGTATGATGAGCTAGTTGGATCTCTCATATCACATAAGGATAGAATAAGGGACACTTCTACCACCATTAGTGAGAAGGCTTTTGCTTCCCAATTGCAAATTTTAAAGAATGATGGTGCTAGCAGCAACAATAACAACCATAGAGGTTTAGGAAGGGGTCAAAATCAGAACTTTTCAAGAGGAACTAAAGGAAGAGGAGGTGCTCAAGGAGGAAGAGGCCGAGGTAGATTTGATAAAAGAAACATTCAATGTTACCATTGAAATAGGTATGGACACTATGAGAAAGAGTGTAGGCTGAAATCAGGTAACAATAATGCAAATTATGCTCAACAAGATGAGGATCCTTCCTCTGGTAATTTATTCTTGTGTTATGGAAAAGCTAAAAATAATATCAAGTGATGTTTGGTATTTGGATTATGGGTGCTCTAACCATATGTCTAGTAACAAGGATATTTTTTCAAAGCTTGATGATGGGTATAGATCCAATATTAATCTTGGTAATAATAATATGGTGGAGGTTGCAGCCAAAGGAGCCATGGAAGTTCAAACAAAAGAAGGTATGAAAAGTGTTCAAGATATCTATTATACTCCAAAATTGAAGCATAATTTATTGAGTGTTTGGCAGCTATGTGAGAAGATTTATGATAAGAATCAGGGCAATAAAGTGATGACAGTTGTTCCTATGACAAAGAATAGGATGTTTCCCTTGAAGTTTGGTGAAAATGACAATCAGCTTGTGAATATGGCTTATGAAGATAAAAGTTGGTTGTGGCATCTCAGGTATGGTCATTTGAATTTTCATAGTTTGAAGATTCTAAATGCATTGATTCTTGGATTGCCTAAGGTTGAAGAGCACAACAAAATTTGTGAAGGATGTGAAAAAGGGAAGCATGCAAGAGAATCATTTCCAAAAGGAAATGCATGGAGGGCTCATCAGCCACTTTAGCTTATTCATTCTAATATTTGTGGTCCTATGCAAACAAAAAGTTTGGGTAAGTCATCATATTTTATCACTTTTATTGATGATTACTCATGCATGTGTTGGGTTTATTTTTTGAAGACTAAGGATGAAGCCCTTGATACATTCAAGAGGTTTAAAGCTCATGTAGAGAATGAGAAAGGAAATACAATCAAATGTTTGAGAATAGATCATGGAGGAGAGTATTGCTCCAAAGATTTTCAAAATTTTTGTGAGATGAATGGGATCAAGAGACAACTCACAACTGCTTACACACCTCAACAAAATGGAGTGGCTGAAAAAAAGAACTATATTGTGGTAGAAATGGCAAGGAGCGTGTTACAAACCAAGGGTTTGAACAATACTTATTGGGCTGATTTAGTTGCTACATTAGTCTATATTCTCAATAGAAGTCCTACAAGTGCCCTAGAAAAGATGACCCCCTATGAAGCATGGTATGAGAAAAGGCCTAATGTAAATCATTTTAAAGTTTTTGGTTGCTTGGCTTATGTTCACATACCTGATCAAAATAGACAAAAGTTAGATGCTAAAAGTAAACCATGCATTTTTGTGGGTTATAGTGAGGAGAGAAAATCTTATAGATTGGATAATCTCGTTACTAATAAGATTCTTGTCTCAAGAGATGTGATTTTTGATGAAGGGGGAGTTTATGGTCATCAAAAAGGCCATGTTGAAAAGCCAAAATTAATTTTGGATGATGCTATTATTACTAATAATAATAATGAGTAACCAACTAATGAATCTATTATAGGATCTCCAAGTCCACCAAGTAGCCCCTCATCAATTCCAAGTGCAATTTCATCCCCAAGTCCAAGCTCTACAAGAAGGGTAAGAAGATTAAGTGATATTTATTAGAGAAGTCAAAATCAAGAATATGAAGAAGATCCAATAGGGGAGACAGTACATTTTACATTACTTGCGAAATCTGATTTTGAGCCATCATGTTTTGAAGATGCATGTACTAATGAGGTTTGGATGCAAGCAATGAATGAAGAGATGGATTCCATTGATAGGAATGAGACATGGGAGCTTGTAGAGCTTCCGCATGAGAAGAAGAAGATTGGCATGAAATGGGTATACAAGGTCAACTATAACAATGATGGGAGTGTGGAAAGATACAAGGAAAGATTGGTTGCTAAAGGTTTCACTCAAAGGTATTGTTGGTCTTTAAACTTGTTCCCACACGGTGCTAGGTTTACACTATGATTGACAAACTGGTTAGTCTTTACTCCAAATACTGACAAGGGAACAAGTGCCAACTATTGAGGATAGAGAGAAATCCTCCTTCTTTGAGCTCCACATTCACTCAGGCAGGTATTGCCTCATCTGCACACTCATGACTCTTCTTGAGTTGATGAACAAAAAGCCTATAGATGCATTACTATGGAATAGTTCTCAGACCCCTGTAGGTATCCTGTACCCCAATGAACCATGACCTCATGCAATAACTTGATCTCCATGCAATGAGTCTGACAACTAGAGAGAAACCTCCTACTACTACTACTACCAACATGAAGGGAAAAGATTTCATTTCAATGATTGATGTTGGGTTGAATGGACCCCTGAAGTATCCTAAGTCTCTCATAGACTAGTGCCTTATCCAATGGGCAGCAGAGTCAAATACTTCACTACAATAGAGCTATTACACAAGAAGACAACACCCTTACCCTGACTAGACCATACATTACCAAACCACTTGTGCACCCAGATATGCTATCACCTATCCAAAGAAAGACCTAGGAATAGGCAATACATTAACCAGCATCCATTGGAAGACAAGTATGATGCATCTTTGATACCTCAGCTCATACATATCTGAATACCATTCCTAGACTCAGTTGATACTATGAAAAACAACTCTACTATAGACACTCACTAGAAATGCAAGTAGAAAAACTATAACACCCTTGATGCTATAATTAATAAGTCTAAAACCCAAATGGAGACAATCTGAGAGTAGAACAAATATATTGAAATCTTATACATAAGACATCTGTTACAATTTCATTATATTCCCATTGCCAGAGAGGATAGAGGGAACACCCTATATGCAGAGAAGAAGGAAAACACTACAGAAAGAACATTCATGGAACTAGTCCCCACAACTATGGTAGAAAGGAACCTAGACAAAGGCAAAAATTCAACACTATATACCATTAGCTGCCTTGGAAACCCATGACAGGTTGCAAGAAGCTACGAATAGCTAAGGCATAGCCTTCACCCACCACACCAAGAAATGGCTAGAAAACTAGTCATTTCTCACTGAACAAGGTCAATTCTGCATTCAATTCCATAAATTTGGTACCCCCTGTCCCTCAGAAATTCAAATCAAAATGAAATGGCCACTTCCTCTCTTGGCCGGTGCAGAGACACAACAACCTACATTCAAACCATGACCAACTCATCAGTGTTGCAGATCCTCATTCCCGAGCACCAAAAACTCAGTTACATGTGCTCTTGGTCGCATGATCGCAAAGCACCCAACTCACCCTTGCGATCATGTGACAACAGACTCCTAGCCACACAAAGCAATCACAAAGCCCTTTTGCAAAGTCTCTCACCATATCACCCATAGTGACCAATCAAACTTGAGCATGAAATGAGACTAGCATTGCGGGCCCACTTTAGAACCTCACAACTGCAATATAAATGCTTAGTCGCATGATCGCATAACCTGGAAATGGGTTATGCGAACATGCGACACTACATTTCCTTTTATCCTGCCGCAACCGCCACCTCAAAACTCCACAACCATGACCAAAGACGGACAGTCGCATAATCAAAAGCCATGGAAATGGCCCTTGTGATCATGCAACAAGCCCATTAGACCACCTCATCACTGCCTGCCAGCCAATAAAACACTGCAACCACAAGCCAGGTTGTTAGTCGCATGATCGCATAACCCAGAAATGGGTTATGTGAACATGCGACAACCCGTGAACTCAATGCCTCACTCTGCCAACAATTGTTAGGCCTTAGACGTGGACCCACCTACCATGTGTCACACCACCATTTTCCTGGTCACCACAAACATGGACCCCAAATTTCATAAGCCTTTGAAATGAATGGCTGGCGTAAGATCTCATGGCCCTGACAAATCCCATGAGAACTTACACCGGCCATTAGATCTATCCTCGTCACAAACCCCACTAAAAATAGGCCCACCTTTGAGCACAAGCAGGCCCCAGGACACATGGCACCCTATCGCATGATCGCATAGCCCATTTCCAGGTTATGCGAACATGCGACAACCCGCCAACCTCAGCCACTGTAACCTACCAAGAAATCAGCAACTACGCGACTAACCATTCGCCGAGTCATTGGATGCTAGCTGCTAACTGCTAGGAATGAAGAGATTGTGTGACAACATAGTCACCAGATCGCTGAATGCTTAGGGATTAACCACTAGAATCAGGAGACCAAGCGAAAACCACAAGTCACCAAGTCATAGAATGAAAGCTTAACTGCCAGGCAGCTGAAAACCATGAAGAATCGGGACCACACAGATAGGTGGCAGGCAGTCACATGATCGCATGTCAAAAAATTTTTACATGCGGCCATGTGACAGCCAATCAGAGAAGAGCCTTTGAAAACCCGAGCCCACCTATCATCGCACTTGCGCAGTTGAGGAAATGTCAGCAAACAAGAAACTGCGAGGTCGAAAACACACAGGGTTTTCGACATAGCGGAAGACTGAAAACACACAGAGTTTTCGATGCCAAAGGATAAGCACACAAAAGTAGAAAGCACAGGGTAAAAAACAATGTAGGTTATTGGTCAAAGATTGAAAACATCATGAATTTTTGAAAACACTATAGGTTTTCGACACTGTGGCAAATTTTAAAGATTTCTTCCCGTGGACATTAAAACTTGAATCTCTCTGGATTTTTTGATTTAGGAGGTGCAATTTGGACCAGGGCAGGGTGACAACATGAGGAACATAGGGCAGGACACTTTGAAGAACACTTGCAAGGAAAATAGGCCACTTTCATAAGGTTTTGCAATGACAAGAAAATGGACTAACAGTGGCTCTGGTTGGGGATGATGGGTAACCTGTGCCCATGTAAGAATTCAGATCTCTAGGAGAGAAAACCACCAACTGGACCAAAACACAACCTTTTCCACTACAAACATATGTAAACACCCATGGGCCGAAGAAATTCCAAACATATGCAAACATAACCATTTCCACTACCCATGTTCATGATTCACCAAAAATTTGTAGAACTGCAACTATCATTCATTGAAGCATGCTAAGCTCTCTATCACACCATTTTCCTTCTCTTAGTGCTTAGATCACCTCATAAAGAAACATTTAAAACTTGAGAAGTACCTGGGAGAAACTTGTAGCAGAAAACCCTTTGGCTGGAAGGCAGGGCAGATCTTGGGCTCACTTTGAAGCTCCATCAGATAACTTGTCATGCAGAGCCACCACCTCCTTGAAGAGGAAAAACTTTGCACTGATTTATATCTCTTCCAACCAACCAAAACTTCATCAGGCCACACTGTTTATTAGGAACTGCACTGATCAAACAGAGAACTCAGAGTCGCCGGTCAGCACTTAGTGAGAAGATTTCACTAATGTGTTTTTTCTATTTGACTCTGTAACTTCAACCAGGACTTTGGGATGATCCAACCAAGCAAGGAAGCTTGCTATCTTTTACCTCTTCCCCAGCAAAGTCACCATTTTGTTGGTCTTTAAACTTGTTCCCATATGGTGCCAGGTTTACACTATGATTAAAAAATTGGTTAGTCTTTACTCCAAAGACTGACAAGGGAGCAAGTGCCAATTGATGAGGATAGAGAGAAATCCTCCTTCTTTGAGCTCCACATTCACTCAAGCAGGTATTGCCTCATCTGCACACTCATGACTCTTCTTGATTTGATGAACAAAAGGCCTGCAGATGCATTACTATGGAATAGTTCTCAGACCCCTATAGGTATCCTATACCCCAATGAACCATAACCTCATGCAATAACCTGATCTGCATGCAATGAGTCTGACAACTAGAGAAAAACCTCCTGCTACTACTACCAACATGAAGGGAAAGGATTTCATTTCAATGATTGATGTTGGGTTGAATGGACCCCTGAAGTATCCTAAGTCTCTCATAGACTAGTGCCTTATCTAATGGGTAGCAGAATCAAATACTTCACTACAACAAAGCTATGAAACAAGAAGACAACACACTTACCTTGACCAGATCATACATTACCAAACCACCTGTGCACCCAGATATGCTTTCACCTATCGAAAGAAAGACCTAGGAACAGATAATACATTAACCAACATCCACTGGAAGACAAGTATGATGCATCTTTGATACCTTAGCTCATACATATCTGAATACCATTCCTAAACTCAGTTGCTTCTAAAAAAAACAACTCTACTACAGATACTCACTGGAAATGCAAGTAGAAAGACTATAACACCCTTGATGCTACAATTAATAAGTCTAAAACCTAAATGGAGACAATCTGAGAATAGAACAAATATATTGAAATATTATACATAAGACATCTGTTACAATTTCATTATATTCCCATAGCCAGAGAGGACAGAGGGAACACCCTATATGTAGAGAAGAAGGAAAACACTACAGGAAGAACATTCGTGGAACTAGTCCCCACAACTGTGGTAGAAAGGATCCCAGACAAAGGCAAAAATTCAACACTATATACCATTAGCTGCCTTGGAAACCCATGACAGGTTGCAATAAGCTATGGATAGCTAAGGCATAGCGTTCACCCACCACACCAAAAAATAGCTAGAAAACTAATCATTTCTCATCGAACAGGGTCAATTCTGCATTCAATTCCATAAATTTGGTACCCCTTGTCCCTCATAAATTCAAATCAAAATGCAACGGCCACTTCCTCTCTTGGTGCCTGTAGAGATACAACGGCCTGCATTCAAACCACAACCAACTCATCAGTACCAAAGATCCTCATTCCCGGGCACCAGAAACTCAGTTACATGTGCTCTTGGTCACATGATCGCAAAGCACCCAACTCACCCTTGCGATCATGTGACAACAGACTCCTAGCTGCGCAAAGCAATCACAAACCCCTTTTGCAAAGTCTCTCGCCATATCACCCACAGCAACCAATCAAACTCAAGCATGAAATGAGACTAGCACCGCGGGCCCACTTTAGAACCCTGCAACCAGGACACAAATGCTTAGTCGCATGATCGCATAACCCAGAAATGGTTATGCGAACATGCGACATGACATTTCCTTTTACCCTGCCGCAACTGCCACTGTACAACTCTGCAACTGTGACCACAGATTGATAGTCGCATGGTCACAAGCCATGGAAATGGCCCTTGCGATCATGCGACAAGCCCATTATACCACCTCATCACCGCCCGCCAGCCAATAGAACATTGCCACCGCAAGCCAGGTAGTTAGTCGCATGATTGCATAACCCAGAAAGGGGTTATGCGAACATGCGACAACCCGTGAACTCAATGCCTTGCTCTACCAACAACTGTGAGGCCTTAGAATTGGGCCCACCTACCATGTGTCACACCACCATTTGCCCGGTCATCGCAAACATGGACCTCACATTTCATAAGCCTTTGAAATGAATGGCTGGCGTAAGATCTCACGGCCCTAACAAATCCCATGAGAACTTATGCCGCCCTTAGATCTATCCTCATCACAGACCCCACTGACAATGGCCCCACCTCTGAGCACAAGAAAGCCCCAGGACACATGGTGCCCTATCGCATGATCGCATAGCCTATTTTTGGGTTATGCGAACATGCGACAACCCGCCAACCTCAGCCACCGTAACTTACCAAGAAATCAGTGACTACGCAACTAACCATTCACCGAGTCGTTGGATGCTAGCCGCTAGCCGCCAGGAATGAAGAGATGGCACAACAACATAGTCACCAGATCACTGGATGCTTAGGGATTAACCACTAGAATCAGGAGACCAAGTGAAAACTGCAAGTCACCAAGTCAGAGACCGAAAACCATGAAGAACCGGGACCACGCGGACAGGTGGCAGGAAGTCGCATGATCACATGTCAGAAAAGTCTAACATGTGGCCATGAGATAGCCAATCAAAGAAGAGGCTTTGAAAACCTGGGCCCACCTGTCATCGCACTTGCGTAGTTGAGGAAACGCTAGCAAACAAGAAACTGCGAGATCAAAAACACACAGGGTTTTTGACACAGCGGAAGATTGAAAACACACAGAGTTTTCAATGTCAAAGGATAAGCACACAAAAGCAGGAAGCACAGGGTCAAAAATAACATAGGTTATCAGTCAAAGATCAAAAACATCATGGATTTTTGAAAATATTGTGGATTTTCGACACTGTGGCAAATTTTAAAGATTGCTTCCCGCGGACCTTAGAACTTGAATCTCTCTGGATTTTTTGATTTAGGAGGTGAAATTTGGACTAGGGCAAGGTGACAACATGAGGAACACATGGCAGGACACTTTGAAGAACCCTTACAAGGAAAATAGGCCATTTTCATAAGGTTTTGCAATGACAGAAAAATGGACTAACAGGTATGGTATTGATTATGAAGAAACTTTTGCACCAGTAGCAAGGCAAGAGACTATTAGAATGCTTATTTCACTTGCAGCTCAAAAAAAATGGACTATTCATCACATGGATGTGAAAAGTGCCTTTTTTAATGGGTACTTTGAAGAGGAAGTATATGTGGGACAGCCACAAGGTTTTGAAGTTAAAGGCAAAGATGATCATGTTTATAAGCTAAAGAAGGCTTTGTATGGCCTCAAGAAAGCACCACATGCATGATATGAAAGGATTGATGGATATTTTTAGTAGAATGGCTTTCAAAGAAGTAAGAGTGAACCTACCCTTTATTACAAGCAAGAAGGTAATGATATTATCATTGTGAGTTTGTATGTTGATGTTTTGTTATATATGGGTAGTTTTTCTAAGATGAAAGAGGAATTCAAAGTTTCTATGATGAATGAATTTGAAATGAAATATTTGCGTCTCATGAAGTATTTTTTGGGAATGGAGGTTCATCAACATCAAAATGAAATTTGTGTTTGTTAAATAAAGTATGCAAAGTATATGCTAAAGAAATTTGATATGGCTAATTGTAAACCTCTTTCTACTCCAATTGCTCATGGAGTTGTATTATGTAGAGATGATGGTGCTGATATTGTTGATGAGACATCATATAGAAGTATTGTTGGTAGTTTGATGTGTCTAACTCACACAAAGCCTAATATTGCTTACTCAGTTTCATTGGTTTCAAGGTATATGACAAATCCATTAGAAGAACATATGAAGGCAGCCAAGAGAATTTTGAGGAATGTGAAAAATACTCTCGATTTTGTAATTCACTATTCTTCTAAAAATCTTGAGCTTGTTGGCTTTAGTGATTCTGATTGGGGAGGTAGTTTGGATGACCGAAAATCTACATCTGGTAATTGTTTTTCTTTGGGCTCTGGTTTAATCACATGGAGTTCAGAGAAGCAAAGTATGGTTGCTCTCTCTTCTACAGAAGCAGAATATGTTGCAATCACTTCAGTAGGCACACAAGCTTTATGGCTCAGAAAGCTTCTTAAAGAAATTGGTGAGATTCAAGTTCAGCCTATTGTGATTTTTTTGTGACAACATTAGTGCCATTAAATTGGCCAAGAATCCAGTTCATCATAGCAAGACAAAACACTTTGATTTGAAACAACACTTCATCAAAGATTTGGTAGAGAAGAAAGCAGTTGAATTGAAGTATGTTAACACAAAGGATCAAATTGCGGATATCTTCACGAAGGCTTTTGCAAAGGATCAATTTTTGACACTCAGAGATCAAATTGTTAGCCCTCTTAGCATCAAGGGGGAGTATGTGGATAAGTGATGCTGGAAAAATATTTTTTGGAGAGTTTTTAAATTAGTTTTATTATTTTTATGGAAATAAGGAATGTGCAAAGATTTGCATATTTATATTTAGAATTTAGTTTTTCTTAATTTTTTTAGTTTTATTCCTTGCAAATAAAACTTTCTAGATACATGTGTATCTAGTTTTCTTTCTTATTTTTCCTATGGCTATGAATTCTTTATATTCAACCATTTGTAATATTTTTTATATAAAGAGCTCCAATAAAACTTATTTTTTAGAATTTCCTTTTTTTGTAAAATCTTCAACTCCATGGTAAGAAATTGGGATAATAAGTAAATTATTGGAAAAGGATATTAGCGATATTCCTAATCCTTGTTTTGTTTTGTCTTTTGTCCATGTTCTACCTTAACTAGCCCTTTCCAATACATGTTCCATCCAGAACTTTCTGAGTGTCCCACATATAATGGTAACACGTCAGCTATTCATTAATGATTTTCTTGTGTATTAGACAGCTTATGGTTGTCTGAAAAACATGGACTACAAAATTCATCAACCATCCATCAACTACATATATGTCCTCTTTTCTACTCAAATCACACTTAAATAGTTAAGAGTAGGTCTTTTGTGGTGGTTTGGTATTTGCAATTTTATATTGATAAAATTCAAATTTAGCTATATAATACTTTCGCCAAAAACTCTAAAGTAATTTAAAAAAAATATTTCCTAATATTTTTACTTTCAAGTCGGCTGAATCACAACATAAGCCAAGTTATTCAACATATAAATATGCATCCATACAAAATCGTAAACCAATATCATATTCAGTTCATAATTTTTTTCAAGCCAAGTTATTCAATATTGAAATACATGCTCACAGAAATACAAATACCGAATTCGCTCGAAAATCACAATAAATTCTTTATTTTTTCAAGCTAAGTTACTCCTCATAATATCCCAACCAAATATCTAACAGGGATGTGGAGCGGGAGAACAAGAGATGAAAGGGAAAGGAGGAAGAAGAAATGATTTCGTGGGATTTGATAGCACGACACATAATTGATAAATTACTACCTTTCTTTCCACTTCGCTATGTTATCCACTTTCATAGAGTGTACAGAGAATGGAACAATATACTTCACACATGGGAATTCTTGAGGCCACTTATTGTTCGTGAAAATAGTATTCAAGTGATTAACTATTGCTTGTTTAATGGAATTATGCCATTACTGGAAGGAGTGGAAAGCTTGAAAGGTGAAGATGGGTCTGCAATGCACAGACTATTTCCATGGAAGGGCTCATATATACTTATAATGGGTATAGGTGATTGGACAGTACCTGTAGGCACATTTTTGATAGGTCATCTAGATGATTTGGTAATACGTCATAAAGATGAAAAAGTTTCAAACCAACTATTTTTTTCCTAAAAGTAATAGCAAGGAAGTTCGGGGAGAAGGCAAGCAGTTCACCAAAAATAGTGTTAGGGTTCTAGAGAGTGGCAATGCCCATGGAAGTACCTGAGGCTTCACAGTAGAAAAATTCAGCACCCGACCAGAGATTGCTAGCCAAGGAAGCAAAATTATTGAATGACATCTTAACTTCTTCGATAAGCAGAATATCGAGCTTATGAGAAAAAATGTATTGTTTAACAACACTTTTCTTAAGGGGGCTATTAAGACCTCTAATATTCTAAGAAAGACAAATCATTTCTTTTCTTTAAAACTTGTTTCTAAGGTTTGCTTCCTACCTACCACAACGTCTCTTGTAGTCCCTCTTGATCTCCTAGCATGTTCTGATGGCCTCCCTCTGGGTGTTTCCAGCCCCGCATCAGCATTTTTGGTCTTTGGTTTCTTTTTTTGTGTTTTCCATTCACCACCATCATCCTCTCCACAATGATCACCATGCAAGGAACTGGGTGAGGGAGGGTAGATCTTCTTCTCCGGCTGTGGAGGAAGTTTTGCAGTAGTCTTGTGGGACTTAAGTTCAAGTGAGACCACAATGGCAGGCTGTTCTGACTTAGCAGGACTGGCCACACTTGTCTATGGGGTAGTCACTTGGGGACTCAAAGGATCCAATGACACCATTGCCAGAGGGGATTTAGGAACCTTAAGTTCAGGGAGCGCCACATCGTTCTCCAAAGGGGAGATTATCTCACCCTCCTCCACCCCTAGGTCTTCAAGCACTTCATCCACTGGGGGGGCTGGTCTCCTCCCTCTCTTCGCCAACTAACATGGAAGGTTCCTCAAAGGTGCCCTTATCCTTATTTTTATTTTTAGCTCCTTGTAGAGAGGATTTTCATGCTTCACTGGTGTGGCCCCTGGAATCACATTTCTAGAAGAAGAGAGTGGCATTCTCATACACTAGAGCTTGAGTCAATCTACCCACCTTAGATTTCAATATAACAAAGTTGGGGAGGGTTTTATTTAGAGTGACATTAATGCAAAAATTACCAAAAACCAACCTGGACTTAGAGCGGGTTACCTGGTCAGTTGTAATAAAGGTTCAAAAGGAGTCACCAATCTACGTGAACACTTTTTCATCCCAGTATTCAAGCAGAAGGCCAGGGAGACACACCCAAACTGGTGCCATCCTACTTAGTTCAGTCGTTAGATTGAACCCTAGTTTCCACTTCACGAGGGTGAGGACGTGCTTACCATAGACCCACGAGCCTGACAAAACAAAGGCAAGATCCTCCAGAGTGTTGAACTTGAAGAGGAAGAGCCCGCCAGGCATAACAGAGACTAAAATAGACCCCTTAATCTTCCATTGGGTAGCCACCCATTTTTTGACCATTTCAATGGTAGGTTGGAAGTTGAAGAATTGACCCACTAGTGCCAACTAAAAATTGGCCATAGTCCTGTTCACCATAGAATCAGGAAGGCAACGTACTCTCGACTTTGGCAAGGAAGAAGGGGCATCGACAGAAGAGGATGCCTGTTGGGATCCTTCCGTTGACTCTTTGGCGACCTATCCCATGCCGAAGGTATTAGTCTCAGGACCATAATTGGGTCTAGACTGGGGATCTGCAAGGGGGGAAGATTCCCCCTAGGGGAGGCGGGCATGGAATTAAGCAGTTTGAATTTAAAGGTTGGGTGGGAAGTTACAGAGCGCACCACTTGCGCTACTAATTGTTGTTTTTTACATAATTTTTTATAACAACTGTATATCTCATTTTTCATTGCAATTATTTTTGCATCTAAAGACAACTGATAACATCATGCATCTGTGTCCATAATTACCTTGCGTTAGGGTAAATAACTCAGCACTAGGGTTTTTATTTTAACCCAATTTTTACATTTCAAAATCACATCTTAGATATTGTAGTTTGAAAATAAATCTGAACATTTTTGTATAACTGAAAAAGTACCGAACACTAAATTAAGGTTTTTGAAATATAAATCATCAATGCAAGTTTGGAACTGAACTAACAAATATTTTTTTTGGAACTAACTATAAAGTATCAACTTCTAATGAGGGTTTAAAACTTGAATATACTTCCAAATTTACAAACGAACATTTTGTTTTCTCTCTTGACTAAAAACAAAGAACCAAGCAATATTTCTGAATCTGGCCATGGAATTTGAAGACATACTTGACATATTATTTATATAGTCTTTCTGAATGAATCCAGCTGAAGATCATTTCCAAATAGTATTCTGTTATTTGCATTCATAACAGCGAGGAAGATGAGCGATAATACCTGATTTACCAATTAACACTGTAAACCTGCAAAAATTTCTTCAACTTCTAGAAAAAATCTCAACAATCGAATCACTGAAAAGAGAGCTTTAACCTATTAAAAACCCACAACAAATTGTGACAAAAAATCTTCTCAAGTTTGCACCTCAAAAAAGTTATGGCAGCGATGTTCTTCGTTTAGGATTTTACCCAGAATGAATTACACTTTGCTATCATTTTCTTTCTTACGAAAAAAGTACCAATTTTTTTTTATATTTTAAATAGTGCAATATTAATCTCCTCATATATATACATATAAACCATAACATGTGGATTTTTTTTCGAATAGAGGAGGGATGACACTATGCCTTCAAGGGATCATCATCGTCTTACCTCGACACCTCAAGATGTCAGCACCCCTTCCACAATATGCACTTTGATTTAGACACCTTGAAGTATATTTAAAATATTTACTATTAAATCTTGAATTTAATAACATGTTTGATATATTTTTTGCAATTTTGTAGGGCGTTTCATGTAATACTGAGGTTGGAAGTTATTTGCGCCCTGTGCCATCAGTCACTGAGGTTCAGCCTCATATACCCCTAGTATATTTTTCATTTATTAATGTGAATTATTTATATTCTTACTAATTTACGTATAACTCTCATTCATGCTTATTTTTTACAATTATAGAGTTTTGGATTATTTGATGATGCATCACGTCTTCGTCCCGACCCATCAATGAATTAAGTTATGCATAAGACACTATATGTATTCTTTTATTCTATAAAATTTTAGTCTTCATATACTTTTCAATTTATGTATATAAAAGTTTGATTCATGCTCCATATTTTTTTAAGGTCGACACCGCTATGATTCTTGGTATGGCTACCAGATTGAGAAAAATGCATCCATCGACATCATCCTTTGAGGTCATGATTAAAAAATTAATTTTTCAATGCCCATTTTGTACCTGTCTTTTATAGGGATTGTCAAAATTTTATAATTTTTGTTTGTACAAGACTTGACTCCAGCCTTTTTTTGTGGTTCATGAGAGTGGAACTCCTAGTCCCAATAAGGGAATTACTAAGCATGGTCGCATGGTAAAATTTTAAATATTCATTATGTAATTGCTTTGTAAGTGAATTATGCAAGTCATTTGAATTAAACACACATAGTCTTGTCATGTTATCTTTTAATAATGTATGTAGGAGGGTGGAGGCACTGATATTACAAACACACAAGATGGTGCATATCAGAAGAAAACCTAGCAGGATGATGCATCTCAGTCATCTTCGTGTGGAGTGAACAAGGCTGCAAATCAACTGCATGAGAGCTCTTAGATTATTTATGTCACATGTTATATTACAATTTTTTGTCATATGTTTATACACTTACATAAATATGCTACAAATTGTTATCTTATTATACAATGGACTTTTTAAGATGAAATGTGTTATGTTTTGAGGACTTGTTATCATTTTATTTGGACTTGTGTTATTGGACTAGGACATATTATGTGATTACATATCTTGAGTTGATATTATGGACTTATAGCATGGATTTGTTATCATACATTTATGATGTATTATTCTAGGACTTGTTATGTTATTCATGTTATCCATTGACCTTTTATCCTATTTCATGGTTTTTCTAAATAGTTATTTGAACCTAGATATATGGGTTTATGTGAACTATATTAGACTAGGACATCAATTATATATTTAATCAACATGAAAAAATATATTTCATGAACATAGGAATAATAACATAGGACATAAATAACTTTTATATCATTAATTAATGAACATAGGAGCAATGCGCATAGTTTATTTAAAACAAAATTAGATGAATACAACCGTGCATTGAAATTATATTTAAAACAAAAATGGATGAATAAAAGTGAACTCATATTGTTTATGAAACCAAAATTGGATGAATACACTTGTGTGTTGTTGCATAAATATTGCATGTGTTTATGTTATTCTAGGGGTCTTGTAGCATAAAAATGAATGTTAAAAATTAGTAAAAATAGAAAAATTAATTAAAACTTTGACCAAAACATTAAATAAAAGAATCTACATTCATCTAGTATTACAACTTTGATTAGCAGAAAGTTTTAAAATGCACAAGTTGTAGATGTCATCCATGTCATAGAGAAAAATTTACCAAAAATAAATTTTACCTATGTGTATAGAAATAATATACATGTTAAAGGGACTAAGACTAAAATTTATCAAAATCAAATCGAATTCTAGGACCAAAAACTTAAATAAAGGAATTGCACTCACCTAGTATATTACAACTTTGATTAGCCAAAAGTTGAGTGTCATCCATGTTGTCAAGTTGTACTTGAATCCTAAATACCTAATTAATTATCTACATATTTAAGAAGAAAAAAGACATATCTATATGTATATAGAACTACATATAAAAAGAGCACAATTAAAAAAGCTTACATGTGCATAAATTTGATTCAACCTAATGTACGATCTCCATCCTCTCTCTTCTGCAATGCATCTATGATTGCCTAATTATCTTCCATTGAAAGTATCCATAATAATTTATTAACGGGTTTCCCTTTGTATCTTTCTAATTTGATATTTGTTGCAACCACCAAATGAAAATAGTGTACAATCTTCTTTTCTGATTGGCAGTCTTTAAAAGATGCTAAACGATTCATTCTTGTTAGCTATTTGTGTAGCCATGTACCAACTACCACAACATAACCAATTGGATACTTAAAACCATCATCATCTACTTGATCACATATCAACTTTTAACTAGATTCCACACATCTAACTAGCCAATACTTGGTCTTCTCATGAATATTCTCATGTGCAACAACAACATACACATATCTTGCAAGAAAAAATTAAGTGCATGTACAAATAAAACTTGTTATCATTTTTAATTCAAATGCAATCATAAATTATATGATATACATAAATAATATAATTGAAAGTTTTACAAAAAATCAAATTAAAAATTAGCAAGTTGAATGAGGTCTAAAACGCGATCATAATCTTCTAATGAAAATGCATGATTTGGGTCTTCATTTATTGTATCATCTTGAACTTTTATATCAGTAGGTGTTAAGGATTTCTATTACCATTCTTCAATCCATTATGTATTCTCGCATTCTTCCCATTCACATGAAATACAAAATTAACAAAACCATGCAAGCTCCCTAGTCTATATTGTCCAAGTGTTAGAATCAACACTCCTAAATGAATGTCATTTAGCTAACCCATTGATTGTATCACAGTCATATCTTGAAATGATATTATTCTCTTCAACTAGCCAAAAGAAATGTCTAGTTGTAGAGTTCTGACTTGATCTTATAGATAAAACTATACTAAACCATTCCACAGTTGCACATGCATTTTTAAATGAATTTTTCCTCAAATTTGAGTTTCTCTCTGCAAAGGGCTCTCTTAACACATGCACTAACACCGTCATTTTCTCCTTTCACGTGTCCAACCTCAAAAAAAAATATACACATGTTGGATATTAGTATGCTTATATGTCCTACTCAACCAATAAAACAATCTAGTATTCTTGAATTTCCTTGTGCAATTACCTGACCATATCACATGTTGTGTCATATATATTTCTCTCTCCCTTAAATTATCGTAAAAGGTCTTGATGAAATACTAGACAAAATCTGATGAGTTTAGTTTATTATCACTCATATAGAAATGGTACTCTCTAAAAAATTTCTCGATCCTCTTTTGTACTATCTAGATCATGCCTATAGACAATATGAAAAAAAATTACTTGCACTAAACATTAATATTTCATTTGGACTTAATCTTGTGGTACAAGCGTGTAGTTCTCTGCAAATTCATTGACTAAAAGTATACTACTAACTAGAAATGTATTCTTGCATATGCAAAACTATCCATCAAGCCATCTAGCATTTTCAGAGTGTTTCACAGAGTTAGGTATGATCTTACTCTTAAATTCATTCATAAATGCATGAACACTAACTTTCTCGGTTATTAAATCACACCATCTTCCAACCTTTCCATGCTTCAATGGATATTCAATAGTTTTAAATGTTTTAAAATGAGTTGAATGATTTTCATACAAAGATTCATCTAACAATGCAAGATTGTCACATATATCACATAAACCAAAAACATATGTATTGAAAAAAAATATTTCTCATTAGGGAGGTTACAAAATAAACCTAATATGAACTCCTTTATAATTTGAGGTGGTCTATTTGTAGTTTATTCCTATAACATTTTATCAGTATGCGTAGTAGCATGTATACATCAAAATACATCATAATAGTAACAAAATTGGACATGAGTTTTGTAACATGTGACCCTTCTCTTGTTAACCCTTACATGCCAAGGTTTACAGTTTTCAAAATATCTTTGACTAATGATAATAGTTAACACCTTATCATCCAAATTATTTTTTTATAATTCAGTTTGAGTCATGTCAAAAAGGAACTTTTGATGTGGATCAATTTTTTTTTAGCCAACTCATAATTTAAGAACATCTCTGACATTAGGTGATACTCTTGTATTATCATACCAAAATTTTAAATCAAAGTTTAAACTTCACTAATAACTTTCATATCAGACCTCAGGATTCTGTACCCATAAGTCCATATATTGTTTTCTAGATCACTTTCAAAGTTAACTCTTTTCTTTATAGCTCTTGCCCAATTTTTACGATGAATATTAAGATACCCACTTATGTTACTCATCACTCTTTTATCAGAAGTTGTTTTATTTAATAAATTTATTGTTATTGCTCATCGGGCCACATTCCTATCTTTAGAATTAATTTTCTTTCCAATTGTATCAAAGGTACTAGCAATCGTGGATACAATTTGTGGTTGTTTTGTACACAATGGTCTAAATTGAAACAAGAAACCATTTTTTGAATTTTAAATATTGAGCACCCATTTCTTAAGATGTGAGAGGGAAACATACCTCCACCTTCAATTTTTATTTAGGACAGGCTTGGTGTAGGCTTAGTGGGACGAAGACTATGCTTTGACCTCCAAAAAATTGGCTAAGGCACTAGAATTCTAGATGTTTGTCTTGCCATAACTTTTTGAGGGCCTTCCTGATCCTATTTTTCAATGAAATGTAAACCCATTAGAGTTCTAACAGTCATGATTTTTAAATATGTAAATTTGATAGTGACATGCTTATTTTTACTATTTTTTCATTATTTATTAATTAAAAGTTGTACCTAAATGTAAAATAGTGAGGCTCACTAAAAATTTAATATCTTTTTATTTAGGTTTTTTCAAAAATAAATAATATGACAACAATCTAAATATAATTCTCTTGAAGATATAAATAGAATTCTGAAAAAATGTAAAATTTTCATCAATTTATGGTGGCAATACACCAGATGTTTCAAAAATGTACTTTATATATATATATATATATATATATATATATATATATATATATTCAATAAAAATAAGAAAAATATTCCCATCAATATTTGGTGTCTTAGATATCTTTCTCTAGAAGGATTTATAAAAAATCATTTATTTAGGTTAAAATATGGTGGTCATACACGGGTGTGGTATGGTCCCAAAACATCCATTTTGAAAAACTAGTTTATAAACAATCCTACTAAAAAAATATTTCTACCATGTGGGTATTGAAATAAATCATGAATTTGAAAACTAGACTCTGAGCACTAAATTTTCTATTACTAAAATTTTCTAAGATTCTGACACAGGGGAAGGGTAGATAGAAGCAGAATCAAGAAAAATTGAGTCCACTTGAATCCACAACAAGCCCTTGCTCAAAGTTACACAACAGAAACAATATAATATCACATTAAATCAATGGAAACACAATGGATATGAGACAATCAACTGGCAGCAACAACGAAGAATTATATTATTTCTTTCAACATGCCCGGCTATGAGGCCTTCCAGGTTTCAGCCTTATACAATGAGAATTATGAATTTAGAATTACAGCTTGCATCCTATCTTTTTCTCCAATGATGTATCTTGATAATCCTTCCTATATCTTTCCCATGATGCTCTACTACATGAATCTAGACCCCTTATATAGCCAGCTAAGCTACAGGTCGGCCAGTCAGGCATTTAATTACAATATAGGTCCAGTCTCAAGATTTAAACCAAAACTAATGCTAGAATGAATATAAATTGATGTGCCTTTGTATTTAGGTCCTAACTTGACCCAAGAACATGACTTTAAGTGTGCAAGGTCCCATATGAGCACACGGAACATCGCAAGAAGAAACACCACATGTTTCACCCAAAAACTGGCAGGAAATAGGTCCTGAGGCAAAATAGGCATAACTTTTTACTCATAATGAATTGGATTTTTCTCTCTTGGGAAATGATATTAATTTAGGTCCACTTTAATTCCTTAAGTTCACAAAATAAAATTCCTTATAGATCAAGGTCTCCAACATGAACAATTAGCACCAAAACTGCAGTAACAGCTCAGATGTGAAAGTTGGTAGAAAATAGGTCCTGTGCCAAAAAGGCGATAACTTTTGACTCATAATGAATTGGAAGCTGTGCTCTTGGGGAATGATATTAATTTAGGTCCCCTTGAAGAATTTAAGTTCATAAAATAATATTCCTTATGGATCAAGAGAACCAACATGAACAATCAGCACCAAAACTACAGGAAAACACTATTCCGACGGCAAGGAAAATAGCTGTAACTTTGAAACAGTCCATCCAAACTTGATGTGCTCATAGGAGAAGGTTCCCAAATAGGTCCCCAACATGATGTAAGATTCACACACCATGAAACTATCAAATGCAAATATTATAAAGAAAACTACAGCGAACAGGTACAGAAATCAGAAAATGTTTTTGGTTGATGCAAGATTGCCAAAGACCCAAGATGCTCCTACATCAAACACCTAGGGTAAAAAAAGAACTGATGTCCACATCAGGCACTACTCATACTCTAACTTGAATCATAAAGATCCAACTCATCTTGTGTAATCCATGAACTTTCCTCAACTGGCTTGTCTTTCCACTGAACTAGATATTCCATGTAGTTTTTTCCTCTTGTACTCTTGCCAACTCTGCTATTCAAGATCTTTTCAATGCTGTCGCTATTCTTCTTAGGATAGTCTAGATCATCTTATATCTCATAATTTGATTCAAAGTACTCAAATATATCAACAATTTTGAATATAGGTGATATATCCATGTCCTCTAGCAATTCTACTTCATAAGCATTTCCACTATCAAACTTCTTTAGAATCTTACACAGTCCAAACTTCTTCATTTTTAGCTTGTTGTAGGTACCAACTAGAAATATATTCTTCTTCAAATGAATCATAACTTCATCTCCAACTTCAAAAGATTTATGTCTCCTTCTCTTGTTTGCTCTTTGTTTATATTTCAGATTACTGTCCTCCAAATTATTTTTAACTTCATCATGTAACATTCTCATGTATTCTACAAAATGATCAGCTTCAACACTTCTTCTAGTCTCAGTAGGTAAATCTCTTAGCTCTGTGGTTCCCTTAGGATGAAATCCATTAACAATCTCAAATGGTGTCTTCTTAGTGCTTCTACTCACTAAATTATTATATGCAAACTCTGCTTGTGCCAAAATTAAATCCCAATTAGCAGGATTCTCTCCAACTAAACATCTCAACAAGTTTCCCAAACTTCTATTCACTTCAGTCCATCCATCTATCAGAAGGTGAAATGTAGAACTAAACTTCAAATCAGTATTCATCTTCTTCCAAAGTGTTCTCCAAAAGTAACCAGTAAACTTAGTATCTCTATCTGAAACAATAGATTTAGGCAAACCATGCAATCTTACCACTTCCTTGAAGAATAATTCAGCTACATCTAATGCATCAGATGTCTTCTTACAAGGTATGAAATGAGCCATCTTAGAAAATCTATCAACCACTACCAAAATAGAATCATTACCTCTCTAAGTTCTAGGCAATCCAAGAACAAAGTCCATACTCACATCTTCCCAAGGTCTATCAGGTACAGGAAAAGGTGTATACAATCCCAAATTCTGACTAGTTCCTTTTTCTGTTTGGCAAATTCTGCAACCTCTAACCATTCTCTGTACATCTCTGTAAATTTGTGGCCAAAAGTATCTTTTTGAAATCAAATTCACTATCTTATCAATCCCAAAATGTCCAGCAAGTCCACCACTATGTTTCTCCTTCATTATATTCTCTCTCATAGATCCTCTAGGTATGCACAACTGAACTCCTTTAAACAACATGTCTTCTTGAATGAAATAATCAGACCACTTATCACTCACTATGTGTTCTTTACAAGGTTTCCAAGGCTCTGAAAAATCAATGTCAACCTCATACAAATACTTCAAATCATCAAAACCAAGTACCTCAACTCTCATCTCTGTTAGCAAACTTCTTCTTCTGCTCAAGGCATCAGCAACCTTATGTGACTGTCCACTTTTATGCTTCAATGAAAAGGAAAAATTCTGCAAGAACTCAACCCACTTCATATGTCTCTGATTTAACTTATTCTGACTTCCCAAATACTGCAAAGCTTTATGGTCAATATACAACACAAAATCTTTAGGCATCAAATAATGTCTCCACTTCTTCAAAGCTTGAACAATAGCATAGAATTCCTGGTCATAAACTGAATATTTTTTCTTAGCATCATTCAACTTTTCACTAAAGAAAGCTATAGGTTTTCCTTCTTGACTCAAAACAATTCCAATTGCACTACCACTAGCATCACATTCAACTTGGAAAACTTTATTAAAATCAGGCAAAGCAAGTGTAGGCAACTCTGCAATTCTTTGTTTCAATGTTTCAAAACTCCTTTGTGCTCCCTCTCCACCATTCTCTGGTGTAGGCCAATCAAGTATAGCTCTCACTTTCTTAGGATCCATCTTTAATCCATCAGCTAAAATTACAAAACCAAGGTACACATTATCTTCTTTCATAAATGAACATTTCTTCAAATTAATCAGCAACTTTTCTTCCTTCAATCTCTGCAATACTTGTCTGATATGTTCAAGATGTTCCTCCTTACTCTTACTGAATGTCAAAATGTCATCAATATATACAATCAAAAACTTACCCAAGAATCTTTTCAGAACTTCATTCATCAGCCTCATAAAAGTACTAGGTGCATTAGTCAAACCAAAAGGCATAACCAACCATTCATACAAACCTTCAGTAGTCTTAAAAGTAGTTTTCCATTCATCCCCTTCTCTGATCCTTATCTGATGATATCCACTTTTCAAATCAATATTTGTGAAATTCTTTGCTTCACTTAAACTATCCATTATGTCATCCATCCTAGGCAAAGGAAATTTGTACTTTACTGTTATCTTGTTTATAGCTCTAGAATCAGTGCACATTCTCCATTCTCCATTCTTTTTAGGTGCTAATACATCAGGTACTGCACAAGGACTCAGACTTTCCCTAATCAAACCTCTTTCGAGCAATTCTTGCACTTGTCTATTCAATTCAGTCTTTTCATCAGGTGTCAATCTATGTGGTGCTTTATTAGGCAAACTAGCTCCAGGTATCAAATCCATACAATGACTTATACTTCTCATAGGTGGTAAACCATCAGGTACATTATCAGAAATAATGTCATGAAATTCATTTAGTAAAGGCTTAACTTCAGGTGCATGTTCTAACTCATCTTGTTTCTCAGTCTTTCTTGGAATCAAAGCAAAGCAAACATTCTGTTCTTTCATTTCTCTTGCAAACTTTTTACCATCAACCAAACATACTCTGACTGTGGTACAGTGACTTTCATCAAACTTCTCTATCAAAGGCAATAATATTTGTTTCTTTCCATCCATCCAAATAGTATATTGATTCAATCTACCATCATGCAAAGCTTTCCTATCATACTACCAAGGTCTACCCAAAAGAATATGACAACAATCCATAGGCATAATATCACACAAGACTTCATCATGATAATTCCCAATTTTGAATTTAACAAGGCATTGTTCACTTACAAGTAGTTTATGCTCCTTCTAGATCCAAGCAATATGGTAAGGCTTACCAAATTATCAGAACTTCCACTATCAATGATTACCTTGCAACATTTGTCAGCAATCTTACATCTAGTTCTGAACAAACTTTTCCTGAGAATAGGTTCCTCATCAGCTTCTTCATTACACAAGATCCTTCTTAGCATCAAGTTCTCACCATGTTTAGGTTCATTATACATTTCCTCAACTTCTTCACAAGCCAAATTATTTCTACCATTACCTCCAGTCTTCTTTCCAGAGTTAGTACATTCAAAAGCTCTATGTCCATCACCACATTTGTAACAAGTACCTTTAAACCAAGATCTCTCTTCTCTTCTACCATTATTGTTATTCCTAGAGTAACCAGTATAGCTACCTCTAGAGTAATTACCTCTTTTAGTAGGCTCATCTTTCCACCCTTTATCTTGCACTAAATTTTCAGATCTGCTACTTTCTCCATTAGATCTACCTCTACTTCTCTGAAATCTGCCACCTCTTCCTCTTTGTCTTTGATCATGTCTTTTTGTCAATCTTTCTTCAGCCTTCAAAGAAAATTGATATGCTTCTTCCACACTATCAATCTTCACATAACTAATCTCATCTTGAATAGATGTCCTTAGGCCATTCAGATATCTAGCCACCTTCTCAACTTCATCATCCACATGTCCAGATTTGATATCCAATTTATAAAATTCCTCAGTATATTCTTTCACACTCATGTCCTTTTGTCTCAGATTTTGCATTTTTCTCATCAGACTAACTTGGTAGTCAGCTGGAAGAAACTTCTTCTTCATCTTTCCAAGCATCTTCATCCATGTCTTGATCTTTTCTTTTCCTCTCTTCTATCTCTTAGTTTGCAAATGATCCCACCAAAGAGATGCATGCCCTTTCAACTTTGTGACTGCTATCTTAACCTTCTTATTATTAGGAGTACCTTCATACTCAAAGTATTTATCCATCTCAGAGATCCAATCCAAAAGTGTATTGGTCTCAAGTCTTCCATCATAGCAAGCAACTTCAACTACAGGTCTAGAGTTAGCCTTAGACAAAACTCTCAAAAGTCTTTCCTCATCTTGTTCAACTTCAGGTTCAGCATTAGGTGCTGCTTCTTCTTCTTCATCACTAACATCTTCAAGATGTGCTCCTCTTCTCTGGGCTATCTCTACAGCGTCAAGCCTAGTTGCAATTTGCCTCAACATATCCATGATAGCATTATCATTTCCTCTACCATGAACCATTTTGACAATCAAGTTCCAGCAAGATCATAACCTTCTGCAAGTTATAGGTCAGATCTCAGATCTTCCACCCTACAACAAAATCCAATAAGGTTCTCCATGATCCAATCCACAAGAAAGAACTTTCTCTGATACCACTTGACGCAGGGGCAGGGTAGATACAAGCAGAATCAAGCAGAATTGAGTCCACTTGAATCCACAACAAGCCCTTGCTCAAAGTTACACAATGGAAGAAATATAATATCACATGAAATCAATGGAAACATAATGGATATGAGACAATCAGCTGGCAGCAACAACAAAGAATTATATTATTTCTTTCAACATGCCTGGTTGTGAGGCCTTCCAGGTTTTGGCCTTATACAATGAGAATTATGAATTCAGAATTAAAGCTCGCATCCTATCTTTTTCTCCAATGATGTATCTTGATAATCCTTCCTATATCTCACACATGATTCTCTCCTACATCAATCTAGACCCCTTATATAGCCAGCTAAGCCACAGGTTGGCCAGTCAGGCATTTAATTACAATATAGGTCCCGTCTCAAGATTTAAACCAAAACTAATGCTAGAATGAATATAAATTGATGAAACTTTGGATTTAGGTCCTAAATTGACCCAATAACATGCCTTTAAGTTTTCAAGGTCCCATATGAGCACACAGAACATCGCAAGAAGAAACACCAAACGTTTCACCCAAAAACTGGTAGGAAATAGGTCCTAAGGAAAAATAGGCATAACTTTTTACTCATAATGAATTGGAGTTTGCGCTCTTTGGAAATGATATTAATTTAGGTCCACTTTAATTCCTTAAGTGTGAAAAATAAAATTCCTTATAGATCAAGGTCTCCAACATGAACAATCAGCACCAAAACTGCAGTAACAGCTCAGACGTGAAAGCTGGCAAAAAATAGGTCCTGTGCCAAAAATGCCATAGCTTTTGACTCATAATGAATTGGAAGGTGATCTCTTTGGGAATGGTATTAATTTAGGTCCCCTTTAAGCCCTTAAGTGTAAAAAATAAGATTCCTTATGGATCGAGAGAACCAACATGAACAATCAGCACCAAAACTACAGGAAAACACTATTCCGACGGCAAGGAAAATAGCTGTAACTTTGAAATAGTCCATCCAAACTTGATGTGCTCATAGGAGAAGGTTCCCAAATATTTCCCCAACATGATGTAAGCTTCACACACCATGAAACTATCAAATGCAAATATTATATAGAAAACTACAGCAAATAGGTACAGAAATCAGAAAATGTTTTTGGTTGATGCAAGATTGCCAAAGACCCAAGATGCTCCTGCATCAGATTCAATCTTTAAGTGCCTTAAATTTTGACATCAATTGAAAAGAAATTTGAAAAATAAGGAAAACACTTCCACTTTTTGCCCAAAAGTGGGGCTCATAAAGAACACATAGTGAACCCATTCACCATAATTGGCTATGATTTTGAAGAAGGAAGGAAAGGTTTTTCTTGTATTAAAAAGAATGTAGACCCTAGGTGGTAATTTAAGATTTCCCAAGAAGAGAGGATCGGTTTTTAAGAAGATTCTCATTTTTTTACCAATAAAATCTAGAACATTTTCATTTCTATATTCGAGAGGTAAATTTTGGAATTAAACCCAAAATGGAATGAAATTAATATTCAACTTCTCAATGTAAATATTTGGATGAAAATTTGCATGTAAAGTCTCAAATTCCTATATAACCAACACTTAATTTTGTAGAATCTATCCTTACATTGCTTAGAGTTAAAAGTTACTAAAAGAACACAATTTTCTATATCTGGGAAGGCTAACTTTTACACATCCAACCACTTTTCTTTTATCAACATTGAAAGCTCACTAAATGAAATAGAAATGTTTCAAAAATTATAGATTAATGCTTTGTGACTAAGATGATTGATGTGGGGTTCAACAATCTCATCAAAAATAATATGCTTCAATGAATATGATTTGAAGCTTTTTTCCTCTTTTGAATCTAATTTGAACCCTTAACTCCCTTTCCTTCATCAACATCCATAACTAGTCCCTCCTTGGAAATAATCTTCATCAACCCTTGGCGTTATCATGCTCGATGTTTGTCTATCTCTACCTCATTAACTATCTATTTTCTAACCCCACTTTGCAACCCAATATTTATAATATCTTGATCCTTATGTATATGTGAGAAATAAAAGATAGATCTTCGCTTATTAAAAAGAATATTCTAGAGAATATTTCCCCTTCCCCTTCTATTTTATGAATGATGCCACACTTTATGAGTCAATTATCGGAAGTGAATACACTCTAAGAGCGGTGGGTGAATCAAAGCGTAACCCAATCAATAAGAACCTTGACTTATTTAAATCACAAAATGATATGATAATGTATGACAATGCTTTGAAACAAAATTTGCATTAGTGAAACACCTTTTTAATTTAACAACTTATCATGATAAGATTATATAGATAAATGATATAAAAGGAACATGTAGAAAAGTATTCAAAAAATATGAAAAGATATTCCAAGTCAGAACATTCATGAATAGCTAAAATCAAACAAAACATGAGATCAACATAACATAATAATTTTTGCCGAGTGGGAAACTCTCAAAACCAAATTGGTTTTGTCATAGGGAGAAAAACCACTCCTATAGCAAGTGTATCTTTCTAGATTCAATGAGCACCAACTCTTCCAATTCATTTAGAAAAACCTACTACAAGGAGCATCAACCCCTCTCCAAATAAAATAACTAATGTAATATTTAAATTACCATTTGTATTACAAGAACATTTACAACTTTATTGTCATCAAATCAATAGTAATTTTAAGATTTCTAATGAATCTAATATAGATAAAACCTTGTATATAAAAACATAGAAACACACACATAGAATGCATACATTGCATGCATTCCTACCTTTCTATAAATAAGGAAGAAATTTAATCACTACATAATTTATTTTAAAAACTCTATATCTCATTTTTCATTGCAACTATTTTTGCATCTAAACTCAACTAATAACATCCTGCATATGTCTCCATAATTAACCTCAGTTACAACAAAAAAATAAACTCTAGGGTTTTTGTCTTAACTCAATTTTTTACATTTTAAAATCAAATCTTGGGTATTGTAGTTTGAAAATAAATTTCAGCTTTTTTGTATAACTTAAAAAGCACCAAACCCTATTAAGTGTTTTGAAAAATACATCATTAATCCAAGTTTGAAACCAGAAGAAACATAATATTTGTTTTGTTCTTCTAAAAAATTAGTTTTGGAACTAATTGTAAAGTACCAACTTCTATTGAGGGTTTAAAACTTGAGTCTACTTCCATATTTACAAACCCACACATTCAGTTTTCTTTCTTAACTAAAAATAAAGTGGGCATGTGCAGGATCATGGTATGCCAAAGTAGGCCCTTAAGTGGCAATAAAAATTCAGAAAATCAGGTTTAGGAAAGTTGACATAAAAATTTGATCAAGTTATAAATATTATATCAAAAATATGTAACAAGAGAATTTGTAGAAAATTGAATTTAGTTTCTAAGATACTAGGCCTTTTTTGAAAAACAATTATTCTATATGTTGAAAATTTTAAATTTCAATGTTGTAGTAAGAAAATTTCAAGAAAAAATAAGAAGTAGGTGTATGTCTGGCCACCTTAAACACTATTAAATGATTTTTTTTTTTTCACAAGATTCTAGATATAAGTAATAGAATCATGTCCAAATGTGACATGTTTTTTTGTAATTTTTTTCCAAGTAAATAATTAATTATGATTTTTCTTATATAAATTTTCTATAATACAAAAACTCTTGTGTTTGACCAAGTTAACTTAGTCTAAACTTTAACAAATTGAAATTTTATTTTATTTTACTTGTAGTATGAAAATAATAGAAAGTGACGCATGTTTTAGATTTAAAAAGTGTTATACATTTTGAAAGTTATAGCTATTTTTCAATAAGTCTATCAATCAAGACTAGAAAGATAACAAGTAGGTGTATGTGTGACCACATTAAGCAAAATCAAATGATAATATTTTTTAATAAGATTCTAGATTAAAGTAGTAAACTCATGTTTGGATGTGATGTATATTTTTTTTGTATTTTTTCTAAGTAAATAATTAATTATGACTTTTCTGCTACAAATTTTCCTGAATATAAAAAATCTCATGTTTAACCACCTTAAGTTAGTCTAAACTTCATCAAATTGAAATAGTTAATTATTATTATTATATTAGGTCAAACATAGAATGTGATGTATATTTCAGATTTCAAAAATGTTATATTGTTTGAAATTTATAGTTATTTTTCAAAGAGTCTATCAATTAGGACTTCTTTTTTACATCACCACTTTTTGGCATATCATGATCCTACAGATATCTAAAGAACCAAGCAATCTTTCTGAATGTTGCCATGGAATTAAAAGGCATACTTGATTTATTATTTCTTAATTCTTTCCAAATGAAAGTAGCTGAAGAACATTTCCAAACAATACTCTATGATTTGCATTCATAACAGTGAAGAAGAGGAACAATAGTACCTAATTTACCAATTAACATTCTAACCCTACAAAAATTTCTTTGACTTATAGCAAAATTCCCACCAATCAAATTGTTGAAAAGCTGGCTTTAAGATATTAAAAGCCCAAAAAAATTGTGATAGAAAATATTCTCAAGCTTGCACCTCAAAACATTCATGGCATCATTGTTCTTCGTTTAGGGTTTTACCCAAGATGAATTACACTTTTCTATTATTTTCTTCCTTACGAAAAAGCACCAAAATACATTTTAAGATTTTCAAATTATTCCATAATATGGATACCCATGTGAATTTGTGTGTTCCAAGATCCTTTACTATGGATACATAATGACCTATGCATTATAAGTCTCAATTGTGTCTTTAAACATGTGCTAACACATTATAATGTTGTTGGTATAATCCCAACCATACCGCGCCAAACCAAGTGAATAGTTACATTGTCAGTCGCCATGGAATGCAACATAATAAAAGTTAAAAAATTTATCATGGACAAAAACAAAACAAACTCCCCCTTTTTCCTTGATGGTAAAAAACATATATCATCATTGAGGAAAGGGAAACCTATATAAACCATTTCGTCCACTAAAAAAAGAATACCAACCAAGACTGAATTTGTAACATGATCCCAGTCCATGATACTTGATACCAAACATAATGAAAACAATACAAATTCCATAATGTCCAATACTAAATATATGAAATCAATAAATCTTCTAAACCTCATGCCAAAATTTATAATTGTATGGCCTATATAACCAATGAATAATCATCAATGAATTAGTCATCTCTTTAGAATGAAATAATCTAACATGAAAAATCAATAATCCCATAACCTACCATAATTATATCATTAAAAAAAACTTCCATATGACAATATCAAGTCATGTGGGTCAAATCATGTAGAATCTGTCATATTGTGCCAAACCTGTAACTTTTCAAATCATGTAGAATATGTCATATTGTGCCAAAACTGAGTATGAGTACATAATCAAATCCTATATGCTAGTAACAATAACAAAAAATTATGGTTGATAAGATGGTGCAGAAGAAAGATGCTAAAGAGGCTAAGGAGGTGAAAGAAAATGCGGGGCCAGGAAAGCGTACTCGGGCTAACACCAAAAAAGTTGGTACCTAAGATGACAAGGAGGGAAAAGACTTGGAGTACCTCAAGAACTCTCCTAGAAAGATGCAACTCATGATGATCTAGGCTGAAGACCTCATAAAGTGCATGTAGTTTCTGCTTCCGTTGTTGTCTTGTCTTTTTGCTATCCCTGATGTGGTTTTTTTGTCTTTTTCCTGATTTACTTGTTGCTTTTGGTATTCTTTGGGAATATATTATTTGGTGCTATGGAAGAGGCTCTATAGACTTTACCATTATACTTTAATAATTTGTTTAGGTTTTGGCTCCTTGTAAAACCTATTTTTACTTAATCAGAATAATAACAAAAAATTTCCATCTCCCCCTTTTTTCCTTAAGGACAAATGCAAACAACATACCAGTGAAGAACAACAACATATTTAGAAATTTATTTGAAATGAGTGGAAGCGGGAAGAGTGGGATGAGGGTTTTTGGCCCTATAGATGCTCTGGTTGCCTATGGCGACACTGAGGATGAGCCTCCTAATGAACGGAGATGCCCTGTGGATGTCATCGATCCACAAGATGAAGTTGCTGGCAGGGTGTAGAGCGGGGATTAATGGCAAGGTGCCCCTCACTTTTTCTTTGATGTGGATGTGGGTTTTAACGCTGGTGGTAACGACCCTAATGCAGCCTGGCTGATGCATTTGCATGGCAGTTTGGTGTGCGTAGGAGGGAGTAGAGTGACGGGAGGGAGTAGAGTGGTTGTCCCCTCTGGTATCCTTGAGGGGAAGGGCTACTCCATCTTTGTTGATGGCAGCCCTCTTGGGGTGTTGCAAATACACCTTTCTCATGTCGACTTCTGCTTGCCCTCTATTGTTCGTAGTAGCTACCCTTATGGGGTTTCATTGTATTTTTTGGTGGGTGGATGCTGCTATAGGGGCCTTCACTTGTTTGAGGAGATCGGGGGTGCTACTGGCCCTCTTAGGGTGTTCAATATTTGTATTTTCTGCACGTTTTCATGGGTTTTGCAGATTGGAAAGATTTTGGTTCAGAAGCAAGGGATTTCTCTTCGGGGCTTGATTGTGAAGCCTACTTGTGGAGGATCTTCTGGGTTACTGGTTCTTTTTGGGTGCCTAGTGTTTTATGTGGTGACTCTTTTCCTGCTGAGTAGTGGGGTGTGGGTTTTTGGTGGGCTTCAACTATGGTGGTGGAAGACTCCTGACCTGATGCTTCTGAGGGCTTTGGTCCTGCTTATTGTGGCTGTGGTTGATGACCATTTTGTTGTCCAAGGTTCTGGCCAGTCTTTTCTTGGCAACCACAGCATGTATGGGGAAGATCATTGTATTCTGTTGTTCACTCCCTCCCATGGATTTAGCCTCAGACCTCTTTTGACCCGGTTTGAGAAGATTTTTGTTTACACAAGCTTTTGCTTGCCTGCCTTGCCCCTTTGCTTTTAATGGATGTGATGTTAGTCTTTTGTTTCTAGTTTGTTGTGGACCTTCCCCCTTTGGGTGGAAGAAGTAGGGATTCCTTTTTTTTGGTGGCCAGGGGATGGCTGATAGTTTTCAAGGGCTCCCTTTGGTTTGGTGTTTTTGGTTGAAGCAGGTTGCTTGCATGGAGGTTGGGCTCTACCTTGTCATTGAGCATCTTGGTTCTTTCTCTAGGCATTGGACTTCGTACACTCAATTGTCTTCCTTCTTCATGGTTCCTATGGAGGTGGAACAACTTCCTATTAAGGTGGAGAGTTCATTCATGATTCTGGAGGCGGCTGATTCTCCTATTGAAGCGGAGAGCATTGGGGATTTTTGCTTTGTTCCTATTAAGGCGGAACACTTTACTTTAGAGGTGCATTGGGAGACTGCTACTAGTGCTATGCTCAACTCTCAGGGCTTTGGTGTGACTCAAGGTGTTGGCAATGTGCAGCCTAAGGTGTTGTCTAGGTGCACTATGTTTTGTACTTGGCTTCTTTTGGCCTGGAGTATCTCTTTCTCTACTCAGCTTTTGGCTGATTGTGTACTGACTATGGATTTCTACTAGTTCCTTGAATTTCCTCCTTAACTGCACTCTAGTTGTAGTTGTGTTTGCAATTTCCTTTGTTCCTATTAATGCACTGTTAACATGTTCATTGTGACTCTACTTTGTTGTACCATGGGCCAACACCCTCTTGCTGCTTTTTTAATCAAAAACATACCAGTGAAGAATGATATATAAAAAATGTTACTGATAGAAGCATACCAAAAAATCATGTTCCAGTAGACCTATATCACAAGCAAAAAAGTGTTAGACGTGAGAAATATAGCTGATTTTTGTGAAAACATAATTAGATGATCAAATGCATTTACATATACCATCATAGAATAAAAATGAGATGACCAAGTGCATGTATCATATGCAAAATAGAACAATATTTTCAAAAACACATTTCTATAACCAACACTAACCAAATTCACCACTAAAAAGATTTAGAGAATCCAAAGAATGAACCACTGCTACCATGTAAGTCTTCGTCTAGGAGTAGTGACCTAGATAGGATATTTTGGGAGAAAGCTCCCCCATACTAAATGCTAATATCAATCAAGTAATGATTGAGAGATAAATCCCAATTGTGCACAAATTCAACTATTTCATGAGATAAAGCTTTAGTAAAAATGTCTGCCACTTGAGCTTGTGTAGGAGCATAGGTAACCTGAAATTCATTTTCTAGAACCTTATCACTTAATAAATAAAACTTTATTTCAATATTCTTAGTGCAGGAATGCATGAAATAATTATTTTAAAGATTGATTGCACTAATATTATCACAATAAATAGAATAGGATTTGGAACATGAAAACCCATATTAGAAAGTTGATAGGCCATCCAGATTAACTATGTACAATAGGTTGTAGCTACAATGTCTTCATATTCTATTGTGTAGAGTGTAACACATTATTTTTTCCTTTTGTGCCAAGAAAGAAGGCAATCACCATGTTTTATTCTTTTCAATTTTATTAATTTCATCTTTCATAGAATTTAACCACCATTCATGATTTAAAGCTTTAGAAATAGACTTGGGTTCAAATTTAGCTACGAGACAATAATGTCCAGCCATTTGTCCCTATTCTTCATGTTTAGCTTTTCTTCTTGTTAGGATACCTACATCTTTGTCTGCTATAACTAGGGTTTCATGATGTCTCCTAGAAATAACCCGAGAGGTTGTCTTTAAAGTGGTATCCACCTTAGAACTTGAAGGATTCTCTTATTCACAACAATATGTTGTTACTGATTTAGTAGGAGCAAATTCATGAACATTAGATTTAGGAATTTTTTGAAATCATAAAATGAATTCCTCTTCAACAACTTGCACATGATTATTATCTGGAATCATAATTTCATCAAAGACAAAAATTACTGATTTGATAATCCAAGTCAGGATATGATTGGAATATTTATTTTCCTTACTATGTGAAGAGTATCCTAAAAAGATCCCTTCATCAGATTTAGACTAAAAATTATCTATATTTTCATCATCTATGTTTATAAAACATTTACAAATAATTTTGTTGAAATGTTTAATTGAAGCAATTTTACCATACCATAGTTTATAAGGTGTAAAACAAGTTTGAACTCTGATTTGAGCTTGATTTGTAATATAAAATATTGTATGAACAACTTCCTTACAGTATTTATCTAGTAGATTTGCCTCATTAAGCATTTTTCTTTCCATTTCCTTAATAGTCATGTTCTTTCTCTCAACCAGCCCATTTTGTTGAGGTGTACGAGAAACAAAATACTATCTTTTTATCTCATATTTTGAATCACAATATTTAATAAAGTATTGAGAGGTATATTCACCTACCTTATCTGACCAACTTAGACATTTCAGTTTTAGATCAGATTTGCATTCAACTATTTTTCTTAAAACTTTGAATCTTCCAAAAGCGTCAAATTTGTATTTAAAAAATGTAAGCTAAACCATTCTTGTACAATCATCAAAAAATAACATAGTCTATTTTTTGTTGTTGATTTTATTTGTTCTTTTTTAGCCACATAAATCTGTGTGAACTGATTCCAAAGGTCTCTAAGTAGATGAATGTTCTTTTATCTTGAAAGCTGCTTTGGTTTTTTTATGATTCATACATTCATTACAAATTGAATTAGAGGGTTTTCTGAGAAGAGGTAATCCTCTTACATTTTGATTCTTTCTGATTCAAATCAAGTTATGAAAATTGATATGTCCCATCCTTTTGTGCCAAATCTAATTTTCTTCAACTTGGCTCACAAAAAATAGATCAGTTGTGTTGGATTACAGAGATTGGGGTTGAATCAGTAATCCTTGATTATCTGTACCTTAAAAAAATTTCACTTATTCAACTCGGTGTCAACTTGGTCATACACACTTCAATATTAATCAATAACAATAAATTAAATTTATCAATCAACAACAACATTCATAGTAAATATTTAATATATATAACACTAGTATTTAATGTGGAAACCTAATTTGGGAAAAACCACTATTGAAATTGTCACCCACTAAATAAATACTCTTTTGAAGTATGCTCGATTGAAAGCTAATCTAGTTAAAGATTACAATACATATCATTAAATGAGACCTTGTTAGGGTATTTTCCTCAGATATGTTAGGATCTTCACCCTGTTAGGAGTGGTCTAGTTAAAGGTGTTCAAATACTCTTCTAGAGTGTTACCTCTTTCAAGGATTTATGATAAGACTGTTAGGTCCACTCGGTTAAGAGGTTTTTTTGTTATAAATATTAATAAGCAACAGTAAATTTAAATTGACCTATAAACTGCAGCTACCTTTTGCATAATCATATCCTTTGTGTTCTCTTTGTCTTCACTTCAATCCTTCAATTTCCACTGGATTCAATAATTTATCAAACTCATCTTTTTGACTCAGAATTCAACCTTTTCCTTCTTCACTACATCAGTTGATGACTCAACAACCCTTCAACTTGCCAACACTTTCTCCATATAAATTCATCCTTTATATAGATATTTTTTTTCCTCTTAATCTCCTATTTTATGTTTTCTTTTGAATAATCTTATCCATCTGATCATCCTCACAAACTTATTCAATGAATTTAGAGCTTAGTAAAATGTTTTATCATCACCTCAAAACTTGAACTTTCTTGGAACTTGTACCTTCTATTTTTTCCCACTTAGATCTATACTATAGATCATCACCTTGAATTTTATTTGTTGTAGATCTCTTTAAATAACTCTTTCTCATCATTATAATCTTCCAGCTCATCATAGATCATCATTAAATGGTGTTCTAATCCTTGTATTTGATTTTTGTTCCTTGTTCAATGGCTAACTTCAACTAAATTTTGGTTAACTTTTCTCAGTAACTGAAAACTTCTACTCAATGTCTTGACTTCCTTTCTCTTTACCAATACTTACTTTCCTTTTATCGAATGACTTTTTCTTTCTCGGTATCTAAAACAATTTTCCTTAGCGACTTGGCTAATCTTCTTTACCGACTTGATATAATCAAATGTTTGGTAGAAAATTATTAGGTCAACATAACCTTAACATTGTTTGATCTATATTAGCTGCACATTTAAGTTCTTCAACTTCACAAAATTTCACTTCATCTTCTTCTCTAACCCATTCAAACTTATATCATACTCCGAGTATTATGACAATTCAATATAAATCAGAGATCGATTTCCTGACATCAATGAAAAGATAATAACTGATGTAATTTTTTACTATCTTGTATACCTCTAATCTTAGTTGGTCTTCATCACTATCACCATCATTTATAGTAACTATCTCTCTCTATGGTACTAATGGCAATACTCACTACCAATTCATGATAGCAATACTTACTGTTCATAATTTTGTCCTTTACTAAATTTATTGTTCTTGCTCATCATGCCACATTCCTATCTTTAGAATGAATTTTCTTTCCAATTGTATCAAAGGTGCTAGCAATCGTGGATACAATTTGTGGTTGTTTTGTACACAATGGTCTAAATTGAAACAAGAAACCATTTTTTGAATTTTAAATATCGAGCACCCATTTCTTAAGATGTGAGAGGGAAACATACCTCCACCTTCAATTTTTATTTAGGACAGGCTTGGTGTAGGCTTAGTGGGACGAAGACTATGCTTTGACCTCCAAAAAATTGGCTAAGGCACTAGAATTCTAGATGTTTGTCTTGCCATAATTTTTTGAGGGCCTTCCTAATCCTATTTTTCAATTAAATGAAAACGCATTAGAGTTCTGACAGTCATGATTTTTAAATATGTAAATTTGATAGTGATATGCTTATTCTTACTATTTTTTCATTATTTATTAATTAAAAGTTGTACCTAAATGTACAATAGTGAGGCTCACTAAAAGTTTAATATCTTTTTATTTAGGTTTTTTAAAAAATAAATAATATGACAACAATCTAAATATAATTCTCTTGAAGATATAAATAGAATTATGAAAAAATATAAATTTTTCATCAATTTATGGTGGCAATACACCAGATGTTTCAAAAATGTACTTTATAGTCAATTAAATATATATATATATATATATATATATATATATATATATATATATATATATATATGTATATATATATATATATATATGTATATATATATATATATATATGTATATATATATATATATATATATATATATATATATATATGTATATATATATATATATATGGGTAAAAGTACAAACCTGTGTCACACTTTTATAAAGGAAAAGGATGACAACATTCAAATTGTTCAACTTTAATGACATAAAAGTGGTATTTGTGTTTAGAATTTGAAGATCATGTAAACTAATGAAATGTGTAAAATTTGATGAAGTTTACATTTATAATTTTTTTTTATAAAATTGAACAAAAATTGACATAGTTTTTTAATTTTTGAAGTCCATTTTTTTATTGTTGAAATATGTTGAAAATCTAGGGTCTAGTTCGCATTAAAAAATTATATGCAAATAATATTTTTTTCCTCTAATTCCATAATATGTGTTTGATGACATGTATAGCTAATGCATAAACAAACAAAGATTGGATTTCATTATATATTTTGTATGTTATAACTATGCAAAGTCGATGTTACCTAAAATCAATAGTTTTTAGTTTGCGTGCAATTTTCCCTATCAAATCTACACCATTTTAAAAAAATTACATATTCTTGAAGAAGACTCTCTCCTCAAGTGTTAAATATAAAGTTTTAAATTTTCTGACATGATTTGTTATTTTTAATATTTTTTGAATGAGGGCGTTCTTAAATGTTAAAATACCTACTTGAAGTATTTTCAACTTATAATATATTATATGAAATCAACACATGATAAAAATTACATGACCATAATCTTGACTATGAGCTCTATAAAAAGGTATTTTTAGATTTTACAGAAAGGTAAATTTTGACAGAGAATTCAGGTCTAGAAGGGAGAACTTGAAAGAGCAACCCTTTTTTGTTGACTTGGCTGCCAAATAGGACTCCACATGGGTCCGGCCGGACCCATGTCCAGCCGCACTCGGTACAGCTGGACCCATTAGGTGGCCAAACATGGTCCCATGTGTGGCCAACCTCTAAAATTCAAATTTTCACAATTCGACCCATTTTTTAAATAAAATTAATTTTTTAAAGATTTTTATTAGTTTTTTTAGATTTTTAATACTTTTATAAAATTTATAAATTATTTTATTTTTATTTGTAAGAGTCAAGTGGTTTTTATCTTGAATTAAGTGATTTTTAATATTTTTTTAATTTATTAATTATTTTAATTTTATTTTTTGGTATTGCATGTCAAGATTTGATTTAGTGTTTTTAAGTTAATTTATTTTTTTTCTATTTTTTATAGAGTAGCTTATCTGTTTATAGTGTTGCATGTATTGAAAACGTTATTTGGTTTACTTTATTAAGAGGATTTTGCTTAGTATTCGATATACAGGTTTATAGAGTTTGGCTCTAAGATTGAATTCGAGGATTGTGAAAGCTTTGGGAAATTTCAAGGTTGTTGGATTGTTCTTTGCACGGTTTCTGTCAAGTGGTGATTTAAGGTAGGGTTTGAATTTTTTTTTGCAATTATTATGTGGAAAATATTTTCTTCATTGTGTTTCCAAGATAAGTTGATGATTTTGGAGTAATTATTTTTTTTTCATTTTCCTTGAGAAATTTTGCAAGATTAGATTGTTATGATTTTGTGAATGATAAATATGTATATATTTTGTTTTCTTATGAGTGTAAGCTTTTATAGAAATGTGTGTGTTTTTCCAGTTAAGTGATTTTTTTTATATTTTTCAATCTGAATAGTTTTTGCAATGGGGAATAAAAGGAATAGATTAAGAAAATATGATCAAACAAAGGATGACAAAAAATATCAGACAAAACATAATCAAGATCAACTTGTTGAAGTTCAGGAAGAACCCATTGATATTCAGGAAGATGCAATTCAACTAGGGGAACAAATTGGTAGTTCTAGAGCTGAAAATAGATCTTTTGGCATGGGCAATTTGATGGAGATGAATGAGGATTCATTTTTTAGTCAAATTCCATCTGAGGAAATGTTATTTGAAAGTACAATTAAAACTCATTGCAAAAAACTTTGGGATGAATATTTTGAAAATAAAAGTATGGTTGCAAGAGCTCAATTATTTGTTAGGTTATTCAAGAAAAAAAAATGACCCCTGTTTTGGAGTTGTTGGGTGTTGACAACAAGAAAAACTCAGGAGAAAATGTAAATCGAACAATAGTTCAAAATTTGCAAGATGCATTGAACAACATTAATAACTCAAGTCGAGGAGCTGATTTAAGTGCTGCATGTAGAGCAATTATGACTGCTTTATCTAGTAGGAGGTTGACACAGAGAAGACAAGTGCATGCAATTTCTAATTTACTGAATGTATCTACAAGAACTATTCACAGATATATCAGGAAGAGAAATATGTTAGATGAAAACATTGAAAAAAACTGGGTAAATATTTGTAGGCTTCTTCGAAAAGATAGAATTTTTGAGCATGCAAAAAAATAGGTCATTGAATATTGGACCGCTCACTCTCATGTTTCTTCTAATAGAAGGGATACAATATAGATGAAAGATGAAGAGACTGGTATGAAAATTGCACACCCAAAACATTTTATAGATACAACACAAAGTGAATTATTTGAAGCATTCAAGAAAGAATTTTCAAATGTGAAAATATGTCAAAGAATATTTGAGAGGTTGTGCCCTTGCTTTGTACGCATAAATAAGGTTTGTGAAACTTGTTGTTGTTGAAACCATGTTGAGTTTCATCTATATTTGCAATCATATAAAAAATTTATGGCAGTTCTTGATTCAAATATGGTTATCCCTAGAAGTATGACACAATTTGTGAAGTCTATTTTATGTGATAAATTAGAAGATTCAGATGAGTTCAAAGTATAGTGTATAAAGAATGCATGTAGTGATTGTGGAGATTTGCATAAATTTCCATTGCAAATTGAGAATATTAATGTTTCAACATCAGTTTTGTGGAAAAGATTTGAATATGAGACATATCAAACAAAGAGTGGAGATGAATCCAAAAAAATTGTATTGAAGGAGAGTGAATTGCCCTACCTTGATTTTATGACCAGATTCCATACTCTAATTTATCCACATATCTAGCATTGTCATGGTGCATGATGGCAAGCTAAACAGTTTCATGATTCCAAAGATTGTTTTCCACCTAGTTGTATTCTTTCAATTGTAGATTTCTCTGAGAACTATACATTTTCCCCTCAAAAAGAGCTTCAAGCTCAATATTATCATTCTGATCAGGTTGCAATATTTGTGCCAGTGACCTATAGACATGCACAATATAATTTGGATGGGGTAGAAAGTCCCAATCCAAATGAATGCATTATCATCAAGGAGGTTCATTTCTATATTAGTGATGATAAGGTTCATGATAGAAGCTATGTGGCTCATTGTTTTGCAATGTTTTTTGAAGATATTGTGAATCGTGGTATAAATGTCTCACAACACTGGATTTGGTCTGATGGTTGTGCAGGTATACATGTATAGATACTTTAATTTATTTTTATCGTCATTTAATTATTTGTTAAATTATTAAAAGATGACATGTATGTATGTATGTATGTATGTACAACTTAATTTTTCAGGACAATTTAAATCTGCAAAAGCTTTTAATTGGCTAGCCATGCAGCATGCTAGATGCAATGTTAAGTTTTTATGGAACTTCTTTGAAAGTGGACATGGAAAAGGAGAGCATGATGGAACAGGAGCATGTGTGAAACGTGCACTTCACCAACATGAACTTACAGGTACAAATGGTGTTCAATAGTTAAATATATATATGTATATATAAATTTCAAATAATATAATTTTAGCTTAGATCTCCATTTTCTTTAAACTGATAATTCAGAAATGTACGGGTAACATGATAGAGAATTCAAAGAAAATTGTTGAATGGTGTGAAAGTTATTTTGCTCCTCGGGACACCATATACAACAAATGTTATTTTTGGGAAGTGAAAGGTAATTTATATTTTGTTGTAAAATTTTAAATTAAATTTTGATTTCATGTTCATGTTTATCTTTTTATAATTGTTGATCTAAACATGTGCAACTATGATTTCATATTTGTAACAAATATAGACCGATCTAATCCTTACAATTGTCAAACAATTGTTGGTATTAGATGTTTACATCAATTGATCACTACAGGACAACACAAACCTCTTTTGATTCAAGTAAGAGAAAAATCATGTTTTTGTGCTCACTGCATTGAGGACAATCCATTGAGTCAATGTGAGAATATTGGAAATGGATATGTTTCACGATGGGATATGAAGGAGTTAATCAGAATGCCTCCTTATGAAGATGATGACATTGACATAAACATTCATGATCCTATATATTCAGCTGATCATGAGCGTGTTTCTAATTTAGTTGTTACAGGTATGTGCACATACATGTTATTTTATTTAATTTTAATTTATCATATAAGTGATGTTTAATTTTAATAAAATCTATTTGTATCTAGGTGATATTTTTGTTGTAGTTGCAGAGCCTGACAATATAGAAAATGTAGATTATTATCTACTAAGATGCACAAAAGCAAAATGCAAGTTGACAGAACAAACTGTAGATGGTGATGGACAAAATTATCCAATCGGTTTAGTTGTTATTGAAGGAAACTATTATTAGCAAATAAAGTTCTACATTATAGTCACTTGGTTATAGCAAAAAAGTTGCAATTCGAGACATTGCCAAAATGAAAAAATGTCAATCAGAAGTGGAGGTTGTCTATTGAAGAACATGAAAAACTTTTGGAGATAATAAAAGATAGAGAGGATCCAAACTATATGTATGACGAGCTTTAGAACTCTATAAACTTTAGAATAAACTTCTTTTTGTAGCTCTTGTACTTTCATATATTGTTAATTTACTTAATTATGTTAGTTAAATTACTTAATTAATTGTATGCTTTGATTAATTAGTTAGTTAATTAAATGTATGCTTTCATTAATTAGTTAGTTACAAATTTACTTAATTATGTTAGTTAGATTACAAGTAATTATATTAGTTAATTTACTTAATTATGTTAGTTAAATTACTTAATTAATTGTATGCTTTGATTAATTAGTTAGTTAATTAAATGTATGCTTTGATTAATGATGTTAGTTAGATTACTTAATTATGTTAGTTAGATTACTTAATTATATTAGTTAATTTACTTAATTATGTTAGTTAAATTACTTAATTAATTGTATGCTTTGATTAATTAGTTAGTTAATTAAATGTATGCTTTCATTAATTAGTTAGTTACAAATTTACTTAATTATGTTAGCTAGATTACAAGTAATTATATTAGTTAATTTACTTAATTATGTTAGTTAAATTACTTAATTAATTGTATGCTTTGATTAATTAGTTATTTTATTAAATGTATGCTTTCCTTAATTAGTTAGTTACAAATTTACTTAATTATGTTAGCTACTTAATTATACTTAATTATGTTAGTTAGATTACTTAATTATATTAGTTAATTTACTTAATTATGTTAGTTAGATTACTTAATTAAATGTATGCTTTGATTAATTACATCACCTTAACCTAATGTATACATAACACATGTATAAAACTAAGTCTAAAAGATGAAATAACACACGAACATATAACATGTAATGTAACGCCCTGCCAGGCAACCCAAGGAGTGAGGGCTATGCGATGACACTCACCTAGCTTGTAGCTTAGAGTCTCTACCAAATTTTATCATGCCTCTGGTAGTCCTTGTGTACTTCTTGTCTTTTCTTTTGTGTTGTGACTTTGGAGAAATTTTATCACCACCTTAGGAATTTCCTAGTTGTTACCTCTTGTATGGGCCTTTGGTCCTATCTCCTAGCTCGGGGGATTGGGCCTATTGGTTCCACATGGTTGGGTGGTTAATATTTATATCGAGGTATTGATCGTGGTTCTTTGGATGATCCTAGCACATATTCCATTCCAGACCTGCAGTTGAAGATTTCTTATTGGATATTTTAATATGAGATGTACTTATGTATTTGTATTCATGTAATTTTAATCTCCTAAAAGGAGTCTTGTAGTATTGATATAATCTCAATTCAAAGCAATGCATAAGGGAGTGGGTAGTTCTAGGTAAAAGAAAGGGAAAAGAATGTGGAATATTGGACATGTTACTAGCATTAAAAGAAAGTGTTTATGTTATTTCTCCTATCCTCTTATGTTGTCCATATGTAAAGGAAATGATCTTAAATATAGTTATATATAATGATGTATCACAAAAAAATAATGTATTCTCTCTTGATGAAAGGATCCAAGGAAATTATTGAGAAATGATAGGTTAGTGATTGGAATTATTAACAATGAATGGTTATGAAACAATGCAATAGAATAGTAATTTGATTTTAATGTTAATACTTGGTTCATGTTAATGAAGTACCTAGGATGATGCCTACCTTAATGAATATTAATCTCTTACCTAAATTATTAGAGAAAAGTGATATAAAGGATAGTAGATGTAGATGAAATCAATATGAATTTATGGAATGAGTTGATAAAAGGAATAATGATGTTGGATGATTAACCTATGTTTAATAAAAGAAATAAGTTAGGGACATTTAACTTGGTGCATTAAAATGAATGTAGATCTTTTAAGCTCATGATTCCGTGAATATCTTATGCATGTAAATGGTTTATATGATGTTGCTTTAGTAGCGACGTTAGGGAACCCGGGAGGACTTAAGTTGTATAAATCTTACATTAAAATAGTGGAAAATTATTTCTTCTTTTAGAAATATGAAGTGTAATGATGAATATTATTCTAGTTAAAATAAATAAATAAAATAAAATAAAAATTCACTACTTGCATTTTATAGAGGTTTTATGTCTTGTCCTCTTGGGTTGCCTGGCGGGGCGTTACATCTGGTATCAGAGCCCTAGGTTTCTACACTGGGAACTCTGGGACTCATAGCTCACCTACGCATAACCTTGAGTATCTTAACTTTGTCTCCTTTTGGATTTTGTTGTTATGCTAAAATTTGAATCTTAGGAAACGAAGGCTACCTTTCGTGTTCTTATGTTGTATTGTCTTACAAGGGCACACCCATTCATCTATGATTGAGTTATATTTTAACAATTATTTATGTTTTTGCATAATGAGATCAATGATGTGTTAAGTGGATGTTTCCTATAATATTAATGGAATGGCGAAGGATTCTTGAGACTTGTGTTTGTTTTCTTGAAAGGTACTAGTATCTCTAGAAAGGTCAAAAGTTAAAGAATGCTAAATGTTTTGAATCTTAATTATGGTAGTAGATAATATTACCCCTTGATCATACCTATAATATAATGTTGTGCGCTCTATCTTCTTACAAATACCTAGCTGAATTTTATCCTACTCAAGGTATCTTAGAAATAAATTTCTTTTGGATCTTTAAAGAATGAAATGATTGTGGTAGTACTTGATAGGAATGATAGGGCAATAATTAGATTACATGGCTAATAATATGTACCTAGGAAAGAAGTGAAAAAAATAAATAAATAAATAAGGAACAAATAATCTACTGTCATATGTATTTCTCTCTCTTTCTCTCTCCCCTCTTAAGAAATAAGTTTTGCATGACTAAAATTGTTTAGACAAGGTAATAATATATTAGAAAAATTTGTAAATACTCAATTAGGAAACCCTTGGGTGAAGGACCTATGTCCCCAAGATTTTATCATAGGCTATAATTCACATTTTCATTTAGGAAGAGGAATTTTTATCCCTATCTTGGTAAGAAGTTATATCCTTTCTGCATATCTTATTAAATTGCACAAAAAGGATTTAAGATAACATAATCAAGAAATTCTAGGGAAGAGTATGTGCGATGATGGATTATCTGTACTAATGATGGAAGTTGTTTTTATTAAATATATGTCTTGCAAAATGCCTAGTGAATAGTTAGGACCCTAGATGGGTATTTTGGAAACAAATTCATGTTTTGTATACATTGTGATCAACACCATAGTAGTAAGAAATTAACAACATTAAGTGATTGATCAACTATGAATAAGGAGTTTGTTGTGGTAAATAAATGTTATAGAAATGTACCTTACTCAATTTCTACTTAGAACTAATATTATCTCAAAATTATAAAGTGTATGAGGGTAATGTTTCAAATAGGTAAAGGGTAGAAATTAAAGTTATGTACAGTAGTTAATGTTATTAATTTAGATGTTGTGGTTATGAAGATAGTAGTAGGACTCATATACTTCTTTCTCTCTTAATGGATCTATGATCGTTATGCAATAAAGAATTTAAAATAACTCTTAAGAAAATGTCATATGGAAATTGCCTGACATGCAAATTAGGGAAAAGTGCATAGATAAATAGTAAGCTTTAAGAAGGGATCCCAACTTAATGAATAATAGTGCAATAAATTGTAAATTGTTTAGATCTCCTCTAGGGGGTGAATGTGTTTTTGGAAATCAAGCACTACAACTATTGTGAAAGATGACTTAGAATATGTATATTGTAAAATTTGTGTGTCCTATGTCATTGGAATTCTACTTAAAGCTTTGATGGAAAGGAATATTTCTTATAAAACTATGCGTTAATGAAAATGGTAAGTTTCAAGTATCTAGATTGTTTTATTTTCATGATTACAAAAGTAAATGAAAAATTATTTGATGTATTCCCTTCATGATCATAACAAATATAAATGTTACATACCTCTCTATGTTTGGTATTCATAGCTTGTAAGGGACACAAATTTTGGACCCTATTTGTAATAAGGTCTCACAAGTTGTATTATGTAGGGTTAGATTATGTCTCAAAAGAGAAAATATATCATAAATTCTTTCTTTCTTTTATACTGGTTACCATAGATAGGAACTTTGATATTGTGAAAGGAAGTGATAATCTCAGTTAGTAAAACATGCAATTTCATAATATATTGATATTAGTGAGTAAACATGAATACCTTAGAGTTTCGACTTGATAACAATAATTTTGATGCAATTTCAAGTATCTTGTTAACAAACTTACTGCACAAAGTGATAGAATCACATAGGTAATTCTTTTTGAAAGTCATTACTAATTGAATTGAGTTAATCTACACTAAAGTTGTAATAAGATAGGATTTACCAAAACTCTTGATAGGAGAAGAATGTGTGCAGTCATTGAATTAGGATCTAGAATAGTAATAATATAATTCTATTAGATAATGTATGATATATAGTTCACATTCCGGACTTCCAGGAGTAAGTCGAATCTTAGTGGGGGAGGATGTAATACCCCTCTAACCCTAATATAAGTTTTGTGTTTTTGAAAGAATTAAGATCCTTCGATGTTTTCTTACAGCTTAAGTTGTACATGATATTTGTTTGATCTATTCCTATAGTTGTTTATAATAATTTCATAAGCTAGTACTCAATGATTCTAATATCAGACATACTATCTAAAGGTATCATTTTTGTATGTATTTATCTCCATGTATGTATTGAGTACCTACAAGACCTTTATGAACATAGTTAGGATGTTATATGATATGTACTTGATAGATATATATAAGTGGTTATTTATATTTTCTTCTATTAAGGTTACTTGGATGAATCTTATATCTCACTTGATGATTTGATTATGTTAATTTATTATTAGTATTGATAAGAGACTAACACAATGCTTGAGATTCTAACCTTCATTATGATGATGCTACATGCTTTGAGTGTATATATATACATGATGTGTTTTCATGATTCAGGACGAAGTCGTAGTTACTCACATAGCTAAGGTCCACACGATGTATCGATCTGGTCATCTGTCTGCAATGTTTTCTTTTATATGTATATCCGTGCATATGTATTTCTTCTTTGTGATGCAGGCTTGCAGGTACCGGGCATCGACTTCACCTGGCTTCATAGGTCTGAGCATGCCCTCAAATCCTCGATGGTTGTTGTTATGGAGATAGTACTAAGGCCCCTACATGAGTCTTCCTTTGTCATTATTCCAATTTGGAAATATTAGGGTTCCTTCTTTGTCAGTCAACCTTTGGGTCAAAAATCCAGATCCAACGCACCCGGTTGGGCATGGTTGTAGTTAGTGCCTTGTGACCACTTGAATTCATTTGATTGTATAATTTGTTCACTCATTTTATTTATTTCTCCTTCTTGGTATGATTCTTAGTTAATCTTTCTATGTTGTGTTTCAGGAGTTTGGCTTGACTTTCCTTGTTGACTTTGGTTGACTTTGTTTGATCTTATGGTTTTCCTCGATATGTTTCATAGATGATTTGTAAGGCCTCTTTGGATGATTAGGTTTATTTTGAGGTGTGTGATTTTATTCTACCTCAGTGATTATATCCTATAGTAATTATAAATAGGTAATAATATTGTGATCTATTACTTCATAATCTTATAGATTATAGTGTTTGGTATTTGGCATGTATCTATATAAATATAAATATATATATATATATATATATATATATATATATATGGAAATATATATATGGGTGCACACATATATGTATTTATATATATATAATTTATATGTGATTATATGTTAATTATTGTAGATATTGTTGATGGTGTATATTTTGGGATTAATGTAAAGTATAATATTATTAATAATTAAATATTAAATAATGCGAGGTATATTATTCTCAATTATTAATTATTAATAATGAGGATAGGTTATATATATAGATATTGATGTAATTAATGATGGCATATGCATATATGTTAGGATAATATTACATATGTGTATGAATGAATACAAATAATCTTTTATTGTATATTTGAGTAATATAGTTGTATGATATTAAGTTATTTTATAATACCCTTTAGTTAAGAGTTAGTTGGGAGTTAGTTACTTTTCCTCTCAACCTTTGGAATCTATTTATATGCACTACTTTCTCATTTGAAGAGGGGGGATTTTGGGGCTGAAGCATTGAGGAGAGGATGGCCTTAATTTTCATGGTGATTTTGGAGAGAAAACTTGGAGATGTGAGGGAGATTTTGTAAGCATATGTCTTTAAGAATTTTTGGTTATCTTTGCTTTTGGGAGAGAGACATTTTTGTGAGAATTTCAATAGTTGAGAGAGGGATTCTTTTCTATGGAATTATTTCTTTCTTTCATGGAGATTTCTGAAAGTGGATAGGGTTTGAAGGATGCATCTCAAGTTTGGATTTGTCTTCTCTTTTGTTTCCTTCCTTCTTCGATTCAACCTTCGTAGGACATGAGGTATGGATTGAATATGTTAGTTACTTTATGTCTCTAATAGATTATGGATCTATTTATATATTATAATTATTTATTATATCTGTACTTTTAATTTCTATGGTTATTTAAAGTTTTGAGTTTTTATTTGTAAGAATTGGCATGTGTTTTCCTAGGGTTTTTAGCAACCTATTTTTGGAGATCTATTATTATAATAATTTAAATTGCATCTAGGGTTTTACTAAATTGATTTTATGGAAGTAAAATTCACAGATCTCAAATGGGTATCTCTCTGATTTTATTTTTAGGGTCGAATTAATGCCTTATTTTTGACATTTTGGCAGACTATGCCTGTCCATTCTCGATTCTGAATTTTCTGTCAAATGTATTCATATGATACAGGCTGATATGATTATATAAAAGTCTAAATTTGATATAAAATATTCTCTTAAGTCTTATCTTTCATTTCCAATTGGTTTGGAGAATTTTTATTATGTTTTGTGAAAATTACAACCGTTTTAGTGAAGACAGGTCTGAACCCTAACCAGAATTTTCTGTTTAAACCAGAAGTCATAACTTTCTTTCCCACCGTTGGATCTTTCTAAAAATCAAATTGAGAGTCCATAATTATGTTAGCTAAATTTCCACTGAAGCGATTTCCTTTATTATTTTTTTTGTGGAAGATATGGATGACTGTTCTATGATGACTATTTTTTTTGCATTTAATCCTTGCTTGAAATAATTCAGTTTAAGAACATCATTAAGTTTTAAGGTTTCGTATGGTCACCAGAGGCTATTAGAATGTTTTTTTGGTTAATTGGATCTATTTATACTTTGAATATGTATATAATATCACTTGGATGTCTTCTTATATGTTTGGAACATTCTGTATGCCATATTGGGTTTAGGGTTGTCAAGTGGACTAGGGACAACATATATTTTTCTAAACTCAATCAAATGTTGTTATGGAATTGATATGAATTCTTGATGATGAATTTATTATGTTCTTATGATTTTTATATGTATGTTAGGGAACCTAAGTACACTAGGTGAGTGGCTCATAGTGAGGGGCCGGGGCCCTAAGTGGCTAGTACCAGGATAACCTACTATGAGTTATTTAATCAAGTGATAACCTAAATAAATGAATTGGGAATGGGATATTATTGGAATGGGAAATTACACACTAATCAAGATTAATTGTGCCTCGCCCATTGCCTTTAGTGCTAGTAAAGACTAAGGATGGGAGTGGGAGAAGGTACCTATGCGTAGGTACGACTGAATGACCTTGTCTGTACGAGAGGCATTCAGTTCCGCATGTGCCTACTTGGGGGCCAGGGCCAAGAGTGGCTAGTACTAGGACAACCCAAGGAGTGAGGGCTATGCGATGACACTCACCTAGCTTGTAGCTTAGAGTCTCTACCAAATTTTATCATGCCTCTGGTAGTCCTTGTGGTCTTCTTGTCTTTTCTTTTGTGTTGTGACTTTGGAGAAATTTTATCACCACCTTAGGAATTTCCTAGTTGTTACCTCTTGTATGGGCCTTTGGTCCTATCTCCTAGCTCGGGGGATTGGGCCTATTGGTTCCACATGGTTGGGTGGTTAATATTTATATCGAGGTATTGATCGTGATTCTTTGGATGATCCTAGCACATATTC
>BSBK01004865.1:5000-55000 GCA_027943335.1 Chamaecyparis obtusa
GAGGAGAGTATTTTGATGTGTAGAATTTATGCACATGTACTAGATGAATCAAAAGAAAGTTGGACAAAAGTAGAGAAAAATGTATATTTGTGGGGTATAGTGCTAATCCAAGGCTTGAAGGATATAAAATCTAATTAGAAAAAATATTATAAGTAGAGATTTGTAATTTATAGGAAGATGAAGTATGGAATGGAACTTTGGATAAAACAAATAATATTGTAGCCAACTTACCACAAGAAGAAAATAAAGATGTTATATTAGCAAGTACTCCTTCAAATGTGAATCCTAAACCCATTCAAGGTAAAAAAAAGTAGACAAAAAATGACACCATCAAGTGTGAGGAAAAACCCACACACTTAAGAAAATACACCATCAAATGTGCAATAGACACCATCTTCGATTAAGACTCTTGGTGCTTGACAGTCAACTCGACATTCTACAAGATTAAGTCACATGTAAAACCCCACACTAGAAAGCGTAAGGAGACCACACTTTAGAATTTTAAGAGAGATTCATGACCAAAATGAGGAGGAAACAATACAAATCCAACTTGTATTTTTCCTTATACTCACATGTAGCAGATTCAATTCATATTTAAGATGCTATTATGGAAGAAAATTGGGTAAATGCAATGAATGAAAAAATAGATGATATACAAGAATCAAACATGGGAGTTAGTTTGTCTTCCATAAGAAAAAGAAGTGATTGGAGTGAAGTGGGTTTATAAAGCTAATTTGAATGTGAATGGTGATGTAAAAAAATAGAAAGTGATGATTTTGGTGAAAGATTACTAACAACAACCCGTGGTAGACTACAATGACCCATTTGTGCACCCATAGCTCACTTAGACACTATGATAATAATAATTGAGCCATAGAAAATAAAAAATGGGTGCACATCAAATGAATCTCCAATCGACATTGTTGATTGACTTCTTAGAAGAAGAGGTTTATGTGAAGGAACCACCTAGGTATTATATTTTGGGGCCTACAAAACAAGATTTACAAGCTCAAGAGGAACTCTATGGACCCAAACAAGCCCCAAGAGTGTGGTATTGAATAATTTATTCATATCATATAAAAATGGCTTTAATAGGTTCAATAATGAACCTATGTTGAATACTAACTTGCATAGAGAAATAAGATCATAATTGATATGTTTGTATGTTGATGACTTGATTTTTCATGGGAGATCTATCAATTCACATGTTCAAAACAACTATAAAAAGAAAACTTGAGACAAATGATTTGAGTTTAATGAGGTACTTTTTTGGGTATAGAGGTAAAATCAAAATAAAAAGGGTAATATTCATTTCACAATGAAAACATGTAATTGACATCTTAAAGAGGTTTAACATGATGAATTGGAAAGTAGTCCCAACACCAATTGTGATGAGTTTGAAATTGAGAAAAGATGGAAAAGGAGAAAATATAAATCCAACATTGTATAAGAAATTTTTTGGTAGTCTCATGTATTCATTGGCCACAAGACAAAACAAAATGTATGCAACTATTATCTTCTCAATGCTCATGGAGTCAATTAAAGTTTCACATTGGCAAGCAAAGAAGAGAATATTGAAGTATGTTAGAGGAACAAAGAACTATGGAATCCTATTCAAGGTCAAATAACTTTAGGATGATAGCATAAACTAATGGTGATTGTGCAGCTAGTATATATGATATAAAGAGTACTTTTGAATATGTACTTCACATTGGGTCATCTATAGTATCTTGGACTTTAACGAAAAAACCAATTGTCATGTTTTTATCTACTATTGAGTTGTTGGAATTAATCATCAACTACCAACATTACTCGATCGCTTGTTGTTAACTATCATGTCCATCATTTATAGTATGAAGATTTTTTATATTTCCAACTCAACTTATTGGTGTAGGAAACACCCTCAAACTCATCCATGGCTAGCATATCAAGGGACCCAACACATGAAGGGTTAATGTGAAGGGTTGGGGTACTAGTTGGATCTTGAATGAAATGTTTTAAATAAGTCCTATTGTGTAAGGCAAGGTGACAATAGGTATTGTTATAAACCTAGTTGTCTACCTTAGCCATTGTTGGACAATTTGGTTATCAAGGGCTAGAATAGTCTAGGTGACTAGGACAGTCGAGTTGGCCTAAGAAAATTTTGAAATACATTTATTTTAACCTCTCTAAGGTCATAGGTGAAGGCTAGGATAGAGGTTAGTGAGTTTGATCGACAATTGACAACTTTGGCAAAAGTTGTCAATGTTGCATTAAGCAATTTTTCAAAAAGTTATCAAATTTTGAATCTCAATGGTGAAAACCATCTCAGTTGGTTGGAACTGATTGAATATTGTGTAAACATGTTGGAAAAATCCAATCCAATTAAGTTGTAAGATTTGGAAGACAATTCATAAACATTTTCAATAAAAATTCATTGATTTCTTAAGAATTTGACCGTGTTTCCAAGGTGTACAGACCTGAACGACATCACATGTGCCATTGAAGGAATTTGGAATTTGGCCCCATGTATTATGAGAAGAATGCAATTGGTTTGAGGTCCTAAAACAACATAGAACAAAAGTTATCTAATTTTGAGTGTCATTGGTCGTAGGAAGGCCCTACCTAGGGTTTTGAGACTAAATTCTTCTTTCCAGGAGATTCCACCTTGGAAAGATACTGATTCTTGGTGGAAATAAATGAGGGAGGATATAATCTAATATTTTTGATTTCTTAGATTAGGAAATCAATGGAGAGAGGAGAAATGATTAAACCCTCTGGACAGGCATCTCTATGTGACTATCCAGAATTATGGGTTTGATAGCACAACTCGGCCCAAGGGTGGAATGGAGATCTAAGTCTTTGGATTTAGTCATTTTATATGATCCTACTAGTGATACAATAGGTTATATTGGAAGGTGACAAGAACTTGAGACACTTTCTTTGTTAATTTGGTCTATTAGCCCTATTAGGCCTCAAAGAGAATTGGAGACAATAGGAGTTGGGAGATTGATCAAAAGTGCTAACTTGGAGGGTGTTGTTGGTAGATTATTTTAAACCTTTAGGGGTGGTTAAGAGTTTTCTTTGTGGATTTCCAAGTAGGTTTCCCTCAATAAATCAGGTTTTCTCCTTGTAGTCCTATAGAGGGTTTGGATGCCCAAATAGTGTTTTAGATTTGCTTGGTGTGGGATTTGTATTTCATGAAATATGAAGTGGATGTTTAACCTTGATTATACCCTTGTTCCATCCCTGAATTGATTGGGTTGAGTTGTGTCACTTTTTTTCCAAAAAGGGTGTCGTAGATTGGATAAGAGATCTAATCATGTCTTGTGGGTTCTAGGAACTCTCTATCAGAGCCCTAGTTTGTATGGGAATAGTGGACTTGTGGACCCCTAAGTGAATCTTTTGAGTATATACTAGGGCTCTGATCCAAGTGGTATCAGAGGAACTAGTATATCTTTGGAGGAAGACTAAAGTTGCAACCATGTCAGATGGTGGGGAAGATAAGGAACTTCCTAATAGGATGACTAATGCAAAACTACTAAGGGTAGTGAAAGAGCATGATGTTGAGACAAAGTGGATGAGGAAAGAAATGGAAAGGCTTAAGGAATAACTCAAGAAAGGGCATAGTGGGAACTCTGGAATGGAAGAAGAGGGGTGTGATGATGAAGCCCCTTTCCAAGAGGAAGAAGAAGAAGTTCCTGGAGACCAAAGGGTATTGTTGAAGACCTTGAAGTCCATGGAGAGAAGGGCCATGGATACCAAGCTTGACCTACATGTCTACAGTGGGAAGATGGATCCATAAGAAGTGATGGATTGGATTGATGCACTCACTAGTTTCTTTGACAGTGAGGAAATACTAGAGCATCAAAAGGTTAAGATAGAAAAGTCCAAGTTGAAGGGATCTGCCCTAACTTGGTGGAATTTTACTCAAGAAGAAAGAGTAAAGATGGAAAAGAATCTAGTGGCTACATGGAAGAAGATGGTGGCCTTGGTGAAGGAAGTCTATGTGTCAGAAGACTGTGAAGTCAAACTTCATAAGAAGAGACAAAGTTTAAGGCAGAAGGAGATGGACATCTCAAGCTACACTGAAGAATTCCATAGACTTACTATGAAGTCTAAATTGGTGGAGCCAGCAAGTGTCAAACTTGCTAGGTATATGCAAGGGTTAAGGGTGAACATCCAAGATGAATTAAGCTTGTGTTCCCCTAACACTTTCCATATATGCTTTCAATTGGCATTGAAGGTGGAGTAAAATCTCAAGAGGAAGCAAGACCAAGGTGGGAAAGGAAGAAGCCAGAGAGATTTGGCAATAGAGGAAGAGGATTAGGTAGTGGTAGATGACAAACTCCTAAGAATTTTGAAGAGGCCAGTCAGGATAAATCCTTTGTGGAAGGAAGTTATAGAGGCTCCTATAGAGGGAGAAGAGGAGATTCAAGGGGAAGGACTGGTGGAAGAAGTTCAAGAACCATAGGGTATGTGCAGGATCATGGTATGCCAAACTAGGCCCTTAAGTGGCAATGAAAATTTAGAAAATCAGGTCTGGGTAAGTTGACATAAAAATTTGAACAAGTTATAAATATTATAATAAAATATGTTAAAAGTGAATCTGTAGAAAATTGAATTTAGTTTCTAAGATACTAGGCCTTTTTTGAAATAAAATTATTCTATATGTTGAAAAGTTAAAATTTCAATGTAGTAGTACCAAAATTTTGGGAAAAAATAAGAAGTAGGTGTATGTCTAACCACCTTAAACACAACCAAATGATAATATTTTTTACAAGATTCTAGATATAAATAGTAGAATCATGTCCAAATGTGACACATATTTTTTTGTAAGTTTTTTCCAAGTAAATAATTAATTATGATTTTTCTTTTACAACTTTTTCAAAATATAAAAACTCTTGTGTCTAACCACGTTAACTTAGTCTAAACTTTATCAAATTGAATTTTTTTAAAATTTTCTTGTAGTATGAAAAGCATAGAATGTGAAACATGTTTTGGATTTCAAAAATGTTATCAAATTTGAAAGTTATAGCTATTTTTCAATAAGTATATCAATTAGGACTAGAAAGATAACAAGTAGGTGTATGTCTGACCACATTAAACAAAATTAAATGATAATATTTTTTAATAAGATTCTAGATAAAAGTAGTAGACTTGTGTTCATATGTGATGTGTATTTTTTTGTATTTTTTTTCCAAGTAAATAATTAATTATGATTTTTCTACTACAATTTTTCCATAATATAAAAACTCTCGTGTCTGACCACCTTAACTTAGTCTAAACTTCATCAAATTGAAAGAATTGTTTATTATTATTGTATTAGGTGAAGCATAGAATGTGATGTATATTTCATATTTAAAAATGTTATATTGTTTGAAAGTTATAGTTGTTTTTCAAAGATTCTATGAATCATTACTTCTTTTTCATATTGCCACTTTTTGGCATACCATGATCCTACACATACCCCACAAGGTGTTACAGATGTAAACAACCAGGGTATCTAGCCTCAAAGTGTCCTGAGAAGGCTAAGAATCAGACAGAGCAAAGAGCTATAACATGGGTAGAGAGGAAGACAACCAAGGAGACAATACACTTGGGTCTTATGCACCACCGGAAGAGGGAGAGACACTCATGATGAGGAGGAACTTATTGAAGGCTCCTTGTACTCAAGAATCACCATAGATGAAGAGCCTGTTCAGAATCACATGTAAGAGTGGAGGCAAAGTGTGCAAATTGGTAATTGATAGTGGATCTACAGATAAATTGGTATCTGAGGAGGTAGTGAAGAAGTTGAAGTTGAGAAGGGTACCACATCCAAACCCTTACAAGGTGTCATGGATCACAAAGACCCAACACACTGTCATAGTAGAGAAATCATAGGGAGAGTTCCAACTTGGAAAATATAAGGACCGTGTGCTTTGTGACATTATTGCTATGGATGCCTTCCATTTTCTCCTTAGAAGGCCCTAGTAGTATGATGTGGAGGCTCATCATGATGGGAGCTTGAACACCTACACCATCAACCACAAAAGAGAAAAGGTAACACTCTTACCCCTGTCTGAAAATTCAGAGGAACATCAAGATTCTAAATTTTTGTTTATTGGTGAAAAAGAGTTTTTGAAAAATTTGAAAGAGGAGAAGACTCCTTGTTATGCCCTAGTCCCTTTTCCAAAGGATGACAAACCCAAGAAGTCTAAGAAGGATATAGATCCCTTGAAGAGAGTAGGCCCTAAAGAAGTTGTAGACCTACTAGACTAGTATAAAGAAATTGTTACAAAAGACTTGCCCAATGAATTGCCACCAATCAGAGACATAAGCTGCAATATAGACTTGATCCTAGGAGAAACCTTTCCTAACAAAGCTGCATACAGGTTAACCCCTAAACAAAATAAGGAGATGGCAAGACAGATCCAAGAACTCTTGGATAAGGGTTTGATCACCAAAAGCCTCAGCTCTTGTGTAGTACTTATCATTTTGGCCCCTAAGAAGGAAGGCACATGGAGGTTGTGCATTGATTCTAGAGCCATAAATAGAATCACAATTAGGTATAGGTTTCCTATTCCTAGAATAGAGGACCTATTGGATCACCTAGGGGGTGCAAGGTACTATTCTAAGGTGGACTTGAAGAGTGGCTATCACCAAATCAGATCAAGGCTAGTGATGAATGGAAGATGGCCTTTAAAACTAATGAAGGCTTATATGAATGGAGGGTGATGCCCTTTGGTCTATCAAATGCCCCTAGCACATTCATGAGGCTCATGAATGAAGTGCTAAAGCCATTCCTTGGAAAATTTGTCATAGTATACCTTGATGACATCCTTATCTTCAGCAAGAGTAAGGAGGAGCATTTTGATCACCTTAATTTGGTCTTGAATAGGCTGCATGAAGAGAAACTTTTAATAAATTTGGAGATATGTGTTTTTATGCAAGAGGAACTTGTCTACTTGGGATTTTTAATTGTGGGTGGGAACATCAAGATGGACCATGAGAAGATAGAAGCCATCTTAAGTTGGCCTTCTCCAAGGACAATGAATGAGGTGAGAAGCTTTCGTGCTCTTGCCTCCTTTTATAGGAAATTCATTAGGAATTTCAGTCAGTTATGTGCTCCAATACTTGAGAACATAAAAGGTGGATAGAAATGTAAATTTCTGTGGAACAAAGAGGAAGAGGAAGCCTTCCAAATGATGAAGCAAAAGGTAATGGAAAAGCCTATACTAGTGTTACCTAATTTTCAAAAAGTTTTCACTATTGAATGTGATGCAGGGGCATCCAAGGTTAAGGCAGGGGCATTCTGTGTCCTCACTGAAACTGCATGCAGTGTTAGTGTTTTGGTTGTTGTTACTCGGTTGTAGCCTTGACCAATTGTCTCGGTCATTGAAGGAAGCTCGGTCGCTAAAGGAACTCAATAGTCTCTAGTGCTTGGTGAAGTGTTACTTGGTCATGCCTAAAGTGCTCGGTTGACACTGGTGCTCAGCGATGCCTGGCTTGCTCGGTTAATTTACTGTCGCTCAGTAGTTATGGTTTACAGACTAGAGTTCTGTGTGATTTGTTGAGCCGACTTGGTGCATTTATTGTTGGCAGCCATTGTTATGGGCTAACAAGCTGAATTAAATGTTTGTATACATTTGTAAGATGACTTGTATGGAATTTAGTTAATTGTTTTGGGGAGTTAAGGATTTCATCTTGCTGACTTGTGGCTGATGATTAGTATTTAAGGAGTGCTTGGGTAGTTTTTTAGGGATAGATTTTTGGATGATCGTGACTTGACAACTTAGTAGATCTGGGATGTTAGATGCGAAGCTTGAGAGCTAAAGTTGGCAAAGTTGTGGAAAATTTCTTGATGTTCTTGCAGATTAGATTGTAATTTGATAGTTGTTTGTAGCAAATCTAGGCGTTTGCATACTTGGGAACAAGGAGATTTCTTGGAGGCTTCAAGCTCAAGTTTAGATCTGCCTTAGGGTTTCCAGCAGCTTATGATTATCTTCAGAGCTGAACTAGTTGTGATTGTATTGGATCTTGTCGTCTCTTGTAGAATTGTTTTCGGATTGTAATTTTCCCTAACCTGGAAGGCCTTACAATCGGGCATGTTAATGAAAAATCAGTGTTGAACAATTAATTTGTGTTGCATTGTTGAGTAATCCACTATGTAATTCTGTTGGCTACAAGGTTTGGACTATCCTTCATTGGATCCACCTACCTTGACTAGATCAAGTGGTATCAGAGTGAAGTTTTGATCTTGTTGAAGTAGAAGTTTGACCTAGCAAGGCTGATCTTGCGAAGTTGATCTTGTTGACGATATTGTGTGCAATTAGGATTGCAGATCCGAAGCACTGAACTTGTGGAATTATGCCCTAGTTGTTTGCAAGATTGCAGGTTAGGATCTGACTTGTTGCAACTTGGAAAATGTCACAAGGTGGTCGGTGAGGGTTTGTTGCAGAGGATTTCTCTTATCTTTAAGGATGCCTCCAAGAAGATTGGACACTAGAGTTATTTCTGATCTTTGTGATACTGTTGAATCCTGGATCATAGAGAAGGTGAAAAAAGATTTCAAATTTGAGATGGAATTGATGAAGAATGACAATGGTTGCTAAGATCACGAGAACTATTGCTGGTATACTTCAGAATGTTGGTACTGAGGATGGCTATGAAGAAGCTGCTGAAGAATTTGAAACTACTGGATCTAGTGGTGATGACCAGAGGAACAGATCTGGTGAAGATAGAATTGCTCGGTTACCTAGATTTGCTGCTCAGTTTAGTAATTACCGAATGGAAGTTTCTACTCTCTCTGGTACTTTGAAGCCTGACAATGTAATTGATTGGATTGGTGAACTTGAAGATTTCTTTGAGCTGGAAGAAATTGAAGATCCTCTTCGGGTGAGATTAGCACAAACAAAGTTGAAAGGACATGCTGCTCTTTGGTGGAAGGAACTACAAAGAGACATAGAAGATGAAGGTGAAAAAAATATCAATCGGTGGATATTGATGGTGACTAAGTTGAAAGATAAGTTCATACCAGCTAACTATGAGCTTGACTTTTTAAGAAGTTGCAGAATCTGAAACAGAAGGATTTGCCTATTGAAGATTATACTGAGGACTTCTACAAACTTACTATTCAGTCTAGACACCGAGAGCTTGGTAAGGAAAAGGTAGCTTGGTATGTGAATGGTCTGAGATTCAATATTTAGGATGAGCTTGGCATGCTGAATATTGATTCTATTGAGGATGTTTAACAGTATGCTCTGAAGGTAGAAGATAAGTTGAAGAGGGAACAACCTAGTAACTCTGAGGGAAGAAAAATATTGATCACTCGGTGAAGGATAAATCGATTGATGAGTTATCTTTAAGGGCACTTGCTATAACTTTGGAGAGGAAGGACACCATTCTTTTAAGTGTGGACACAAGAAGGTTGACCGATGAATTGCTGTGATGAATGAGAACATTCAGAATGAACTTGAATCAAAGAACTTGCTGCTTCGACAAACATTGCTCGGTACAAAGGATGAACCTTGTCAGAGGAATAACTTGTTTAGGACCTGATTCAAGACTGAAGGTAAACTCTGTGATGTTATTGTTGATAGTGGTAGTACCGGTAACCTTGTTACTGAGGACCTAGTTTGAAAACTTGGTTTGAATAGATTGAAGCATCCTTGTCCTTATAGGCTTGGTTGGTTACAAGATGTTCATTCTTTGTAAGTTAGAGAGCAATGCTTCATTGATGTTCAGATTGGCTAGTACAATGATCTTGTGCTTTGTGTCATTATGAAGATGAATAGTTGTGATATATTTCTTGGTAGACCTTGGAAATATGATTGCAAAGCTATTTATGGCTATGTCCAAAATGTGTTTTCTATTGAGAAGGATGACATGAAGTTTTCATTAATGCCTTTCATGGATACAATGCTTAGTAGGAGAAGCTTGAGTATTGGTAGCTGAGTTGAGATTGTGAATTCAAAGAAAATGAATGATCAATATGGAGAACCGACCTGCACATTGTCAAGAAAAGAATTGAAGAGACAGAGGAAACTGAAGTGGAAGAATTTGCAAGCATAAAAGGTTGAGGACTTGTATGTGAAGAACTAGTTCAAGATTTATGTGCTAAATCCTGAAAGATGTTCTTCTCACATATGAACATCTTTTGGAACTTGGGGTGTCTAATGCAAGGGCATCCAAGGTTAAGGCAGGGGCATTCTGTGTCCTTGGTGAAACTACATGGAGTGTTAGTGTTTTGGCTGGTGTTACTCAGTTGTAGCCTTGACCGACGATCTCAGACATTGAAGAAAGCCTAGTCATTGAAGGAACTTAGTAGTCTCTAGTGCTTAGTGAAGTGTTACTTGGTCATGCCCACGGTGCTCAGTCGACACTGGTGCTTGGTGATGCCTGGTTGCTCGGTTAATTTACTATCACTCGGTAGTTCTAGTTTACCGACTGGAGTTCTGTGTGATTTGTTGAGCCAACTTGGTGCATTTATTGTTGGTAGCCATTGTTATGGGATGACATGCTGAATTAAATGTTTGTATACATTTGTAAGCTAACTTGTATGGATTTAATTAGTTGTTTTGGGGAGTTAAGGGTTTCATCTTGTCGACTTGTGGCTGATGATTAGTATTTAAGGAGTGCTTGGGTAGTTGTTTAGGGATAGATTTTTGGAGGATCGTGACTTGAAAACTTAGCAGATCTGGGATGTCAGATACGAAGCTTGAGAGATGAAGTTGGTGAAGTTGTGGAAAAGTTCTTGATGTTCTTGCAGATCAGATTGTAATCTGATATTTTTTTGTAGTAGAGCTAGGGGTTTGCATACTTGGGAATAAGGAGATTTCTTGGAGGCTTGTGAGCTCAAGTTTAGATCTGCCTTAGGGTTCCCATCAACTTCTGATTGTCTTCAGAGTTGAACTAGCTAAGATTGTATTAGATCTTGTCAGATCTTGCAAACAAAATTTATGATTGTAATTGGCCCTAACCCGGAAGGCCTTACAGTTGGGCATGTTAATGAAAAATCAATGTCGAACAATTACTTTGTGTTGCATTGTTGAGTAATCTGCCATGTAATTCTGTTGGCTACAAGGTTTGGACTATCCTTCATTGGATCAACCTACCTTGACTGCATCAGAATGTGATGCATCAAACCTAGCTATAGGGGTTGTCTTGAGCCAAGAAGGCATACCTATAGCCTTTTTTAGTGAGAAACTGAATGAAGAAAAGAGGAAATAGTCCTCTTATGATCTGGAACTATATGTCTTAGTCCAATCATTGAATAAATAGAGGCACTAACTCCTACCAAAGGAATTTTTTTTCTTCACAGACAATCAAGCCTTGAGTTTCTTGAATAGCCAAGAGAAACTAAGCCACAAGCACATGAAGTGGGTGGAGTCAATACAAGCCTACACTTTCTCAATCAAACACAAGAAGGGATTTTCAAAAAAGGTGACAGATGCCTTGAGTTGAAGATCTTCAGTTGTGCAACAAATCCAACTTCAAAGTGTAGGGATAGACTCATTGAAGGACATGTACAAAGATGATGATGATTTCAGTGATATCTATAAGGTGTGTTCTGATTTTTCTACAGCTTATCATGTGGAATATGTAGATTATTTGATCCAAAATGGCCTATTATTGAAAGGACATCAATTTTGCATCCCCAAGTGTTCTATGAGGGAGAAAATTATCAGGGAGAAGCATGCAGGAAGCATGGGAGGACATTTTGTGTTGGACAAGACCTTGGAACAGGTGAGGAGGTTTTACTATTAGCCTAAGCTTAAGACTGCAGTAAGAAAGATTGTGGAGACATGTACAATCTTCCAGAGGGCCAAGGGTGCATCTAGAAATGTAGGGTTATACCAACCCCTACCTATTCCTACAAGGCCTTGGGAGAGTTACAGCATGGACTTTGTGATGGGATTGCCAAGGACACAAAAGGGATATGATAGCATTTATGTTGTAGTGGACAGGTTTAGTAAGATGGCCCACTTTATCCCTTGTAAAAGTACCACTGATGCATCATCAATTTCTAGTTTGTTCTTCAAGGAAATTGTGAGGATTCATGGCTTACCTCAGACCATACTATTAGATAGGGAGGTTAATTTTATTGGTCACTTTTGGAGGACCTTGTGGAAGAGGTTAGGGACTAACTTGAGTTTTAGCCCTGCCTATCATCCACAAATGGATGGATAGATAGAGGTTGTCAATAGGTCATTTGGAAATCTCCTTAGGTGCCTGACAAAGCAATATGGAGACAAGTGGGATTTGGTCCTACTAAGTCCATAGGAGCATAGGGAAAAGCCCATTTCAGATTGTGTATGGGAAAAGTACAAGAGGCATCTTGGAACTCAAAGAACTCCTGTCAGATACTCCAACTAGTGTTCATGGTGAAGAGTTTGCAGAGAGCATGAAGAACATACATGATTCAGTTAGGTTGGCACTTGAGAAAAGTGTAGAGAAGTATAAGAAAGCCAAAGAAAAGAATAGGAGAGATGCATAGTTGCAATTTGGAGACTTGGTGTGGCCATACTTGAAGAAGGAAATATTTTGTAAGGGCAAGCATACTAAATTACTCATGAAGAAGATTGGACCATGTCTAATCCTGAAAAAACATGGACTGAATGCATATGAGATTGAGTTTCCCTCTCATCTTGGTATCTCTCCTATATTTAATATTTGTAATCTAACACCCTACAAAGGTGATGTGAATGCAAGATTAGATGTGAAGATAAAAGAACTTGAAGAGGATGTTGTAGGGATACCCCCTCATGAACCAAGAAAGCTTGAAAGGATCTTGGATACAAAGATCATCAAGAAGACTAGGAAGAATGTTTATAAGAAGTACTTGGTGAAATGGAAAGGAATTCTTGAGGAAGAATTATTATGGATGGATGAGATGGAGATTCAGAAGCATAGCTCAACTTGCAAGACCTCATCTCAAGAGGACTTGAGAATAATGCACCCTGGGAGTATGCTGCACAAGCACCCTCAAACTCATCCATGGTTAGCACATCAAGGGACCCAAACATGAAGGGTTAATGTGAAGGGTTAGGGTACTAGTTGGATATTGAATCCAATGTTCTAAATAAGTCCTATTTTGTAAGGCAAGGTGACAATAGGTATTGTTATAAACCTAGTTGTCTACCTTAGCCATTGTTGGACAATTTGGTTATGAAGGGCTAGAATATACTAGGTGACTAGGATCATCTATTTGGCCTAAGAAAAGGTTGAAATAGGTTTATTTTAACCTCTCTAAGGTCCTAGGTGGAGTCTAGGATAGATGTTAGTGAGTTTGATTGACAATCGACAACTTTGGCAAAAGTTGTCAATGTTGTCAATGTTGCATTAAGCAATTTTTTGAAAAGTTGTCAAATTTTGAATCTCAACAGTCACAACCATTTTAGTTGGTTGGAACCGATTGAGGATTGTATAAACATGTTGGAAAACTCCAATCCAAGTAAGTTGGCAGATTTGGAAGAGAATTCATAAATATTTTCAATAAAAGTTCACTGATTTCCTGAATATTTGACTATGTTCTGAAGGTGTAAGTACCTGTACGGTCTGACATGTGCCATTGAAGGACTTTGGAACTTGGCCACATGTCTTATGAAAATAATGAATTGGTTTTAAGGTCCTGAAACAACATAGAATGAAAGTTATCTAATTTTGAGTGTCACTCATTGCAAGAAGTCCCTAGCTACCTAGGATTTCGAGACTAAATTCCTCTCTCCAAGAGATTCCACCATGGAAAGATACTAATTCTTGGTGGAAAGAAAGGAGGGATGATATACTCTAAGATTTTTGAGCTCTTAGATCAGGAAGTCAATGGAGAGAGGAGAAATGATTAAACCCTCTTGACAGGCATCTCTATGTGACTGTCTAGAATTGTGGGTTTGATAGCACAACTCAGCCCAAGGGTGGAATGGAGATATAAATATTTAGATTTATTCATTTTATGTGATCCTACTAGTGTTCCAATAGGTTATATTGGAAGGTGACAAGAACTTGAGACATTTCCTTTGTTAATTTGGTCTATTAGCCCTATTAGGCCTCAAAGAGAATTGGAGACAGCAGGAGTTGGGGGATTGATCAAAAGCCCTAGCTTGGATAGTGTTTTTGGTAGGTTATTTGAAACCTTTGGGGGTGGTTAAGACTTGTCTTGGTGGATTTCCATGTAGGTTCCCCTCAAGAAATCAGGTTTTCTCCGTGTAGCCCTATAGAGGGTTTGGGTGCCCAAATAGTGTTTCCGAGTTGCTTGGTGTGGGATTTTCATTTCATTACATCTAAAGTGAATTTTTAACCTTGAATAAACCCTTGTTCCATCCATGGATTGATTGGGTTGAGTTGTGTCACTTTTTTCCAAAATGGGTGTAGTAGATTGGATAAGAGATCTAATTGTGTCTTGTGGGTTCTGGGAACTCTCTGTCAGAGCCCTAGTTTGTATGGGGATAGGGGACTTGTGGACCCCTAAGTGAATATTTTGAGTATAGATTGGGGCTCTGCTCCACTTATCCACCATTTTTTGTAGAGTGACAAATTTGAAAGAAATTGGGATTGCAAAATCTCTAGGTTTTGATATTCATATGGATTAGATTTAAATATAATATTAAATATAATTTATTATTAGTTTTTCCCTACTTTATTTTGGTATATATGAATGCTTATGGACAAAATTGTAAAAGAGGTAATATATGAAAAAGGGAGTAGACGTGGGTAGAAGATATAAATTTTTTGGATGCATCAATAACTCAAAAAAGGGGTAATTTTTTTTCTAGGTTCTAATGTATAAGATGAGTAGAATCTCTATGTTGTAGTATACATATGAAATTAAGCATTGTCTGCAGCTATACATTTTTGAGTTGTATGAAATCAAAGCTTTCTGTGATTCAAATATATGTGGAAATATAATTTATTATGCTTGCCCTATTTTATCTTTGTTTCATTGTTTCTATATTCTACTGTCTTTTCTCTTCTCAATGCTCATGGAGTCAATTAAAGTTTCACATTGGCAAGTAGAGAAGATAATTTTGAAGTATGTTAGAGGAACAAAGAACTATGGAATCCTATTCAAAGTCAAATAACTTTAGGATGATAGGCTAAACTAATGGTGATTGGGCAACTAGTATAGATGATATAAAGAGTACTTCCGAATATGTACTTCACATTGGGTTAGCTATAGTATCTTGGACTTTAAAGAAACAACCAATTGTCATGCTTTTATCTACTACTAGGCTCTTAGAATTAATCTTCAACTACCAACATTACTCCCCTCTGTATATCTTCTCCTTCTCTCGCGATTAACTATCATGTCCATCATTTATTGTATGAAGATTTTATTTCCAACTGAACTTATCCACCATTTTCGGTAGAGTGACAAATTTGAAAGAAATTGAGATTGCAAAATCTCTAGGTTTTGATAGTCATATGGATCAGATTTAAATATAATTTATCATTAGTTTTTCCCTACTTTATTTTGGTATACATGAATGCTTATGGACAAAATTGTAAAAGAGGTAATATATGAAAAAAAGAGGAGTAGACGTGGGTATAAGATATAAATTTTCTGGATGCAGCAATAGCTCAAAAAAGGGGGAATTTTTTTTCCTAGTTTCTAAAGTATAGGTTGAGTAGAATATCTATGTTGTAGCATACATATGAAATTAAGCATTGTCTGCAGTTATACATTTTCGAGTTGTATAAAATCAAAGCTTTTTGTGATTTAAATATATGTGGAAATATAATTTATTCTATTTATTCTATTTTATCTTTAGTTCATTGTTTCTATATTTTACTGTCTTTTCTCTTCAAAGGATAGGATCATGTTCGAACAAATTTGGTAGAATGGATAACCCTTAAGGTTCATTTGGTTGCTGGAATTGTCAAATTCCAGTATTTGACAATTCTGGAAGTTTTAAATCCAGAAAATAGTTTTCAGAATATGACTGAAACCGTTTGGTTCACCTGGAATTTACCTAGAATTCATAATCAAAAAATGGAAAATGTGAATTGATTTCCAATTCCGCCTATATAGATGGAAGATTCAAATGCTGGTTTTGGGGGTAAATGGAAATTAATAAATCTCTATTCCAGTTTTATGTTTTGAGCACAAACATGAAAATGTCAATTCCAGTCTAATTCTAGCAATCAAACAGACACTTTATAAGTAGCTTTTAACCAAAGAAGTTCTGAACTTTGTGCCCATATATATATATATGTGTGTGTGTGTCTATAGATATATATATATATATATATAAATAATAAAAATAAGATTCATTTTATAGTGTTAATGAAAAAAATAAGAACAAAGCATAATGACATGAAAAAGGCCATAAGCTCTCTCCTTCTTGACCATGAATTATATTGTATAGTCCGAAACATCTATGATAGAAAAACATTTTTTTCAAAACCAACCACATATATCTAATTCCAAATTCCAATAACTTGATTTAATCTTGAAGACTTTACACATGATTACCTCCATAGTTCCCCTTACAAGATTCGAAACAGATGAAATTTTCTCATTATAATTGAGCATGAATAAAACCCATATTATTATAAATAACAGATGATGAAAAAACTCTTGGAAACTGAAATTTCCTTCCGCCTTATTTCACCTCTGCTCTTACATTTTTTTTTAATTGAATCGTATAATCAGTTTCAACACAAATCAGGCAGCAGACACCCTTTTTCTTTTTCTTTATCTTTTCAGTTTACCTTCCGGTTTCTTGGAGTTCGGTTTAGTGTTTCTGCCATGGTAGTACGCAGGGTTTGGGATGACACCGAGTGAATGAGGAAAGACTCTCCGAAAAGGCTTTAATACTTCAATGCTTCCATTCCATTCCTCAATGTAATGTAATTATAAGGAAGGAGCCTGGAAATTTCACAAGAAACCTTATCTTGTGGGACTCCAATTAAAAAGTGTAGCTATTTGTCCGTTACTTATCATTATATCTGTAGAAGCTTCTAAGCACGCCAGAATGTATTGAGTATTCCGAGACGATAATGCTTGCACAATTATGCCACTAACGTTGTTATCTAAGGGCGGGCAGGAAGTAAAGCTATTCTGCGTTCTACTTAATGGATCAGATACGTCAAGAACCTATGGTTAGAAATCTAGAAAGCAAGTCACTATCCCTACCAAACGCCTCTTATATTTCCTCTCACACTATCATCATTACACGCTGTAGAACTCAGATGGGTAAAGGTGAAGAAATTGTTCTCGCCACGAAATCATTTGATAAGTCTTGTCATCTTGGTTTTAGGTTTATCTCAAATGTTATATATTTTCAATGAAGAATAGAAAGATGCTTTTTTTATTGTTTTATGGGGAGATCACTAGCTATTATATGGGAAGATCACTTTTTGGTATCCAGTGGATATTTTTAAGTAGTGTGGAAAGTCAATTAGGGAAGAGTTTTTACTGATATTTGTCTAATACATCAGATCAATTGGGAGTTGTTCAGAAAATGGTGTTTATGTCAAAAGGGTTTTAGTGGAGAGTGATAGCTTAAAATAAATTTTACATCCACTAACAAAGATTCAACAATAACCGAAATAAAAATCTCTATATATGTAAAATTAGTGAATTGGATAACTTTCCAATTTCAAACTTACTTTAGACCCACTTTGGTGGTTATGCCTGGTTCTTATCTGTTTGTGCTCAATTTAAGTTTGATTTTGGGACCTCAATACAATCCCCTACTCAATGACCTTTTTTAAGCCTACAATGGATCTAGGGAACCTAATGCCTATGTCCTCTTGAACTAGGGAACCTAATGCCCATGTCCTCTTGAACTAGGGAACCTAACGCCCCAATCCTAGCATTTTGCCCTCCAATTTGAATTTACAATGGTCGGTTTTGCAAGTAGCGGGAAAGTGCTTGATTTTAGCTATCCATGAAATTTAAACCTAGATAGATGTATGTTGCATATAAATACATATCTCTTTTTCATTTAAACATTAAGCATTAGATATCAAATCGTATGAGCATGCATATGCAATCATGGAATCAAGCATTCAAGTCTACATCATTGTTTCAAAAATCATTGATCGAATTTTATATATTCTTTCATGATGAAGGCATGCATTAACACCAAACAAGAAACATCAAGATTTCTATGAGAGTAAAAGTCAAGGGTTTCACTCAAGGGTAATAATTATCATTTCAAACATTTACATTAAAGTTTAAGCCTTTGTCATTTCTTTTGATAACCTCTATTTTTCATCCAACATTAATTTAGTGGATGTGGGAAATAGAAAATCAAGGTTTGAATCGGGCAAGGTTGTATACAACACACCTTTTCCCCTCTTTTCATATGCATAGGATTAGATCTGATAGAAGACAAAGCATTTGATTAAGTAAAACAGGTTTTACAGGGTGCCTGAAACCCACAGGTCTAAAAAAAGAATAGAACTAACAAGAAGCAGGCCACGAAAAGGCCAGGGCCACAAAGCCATAGAAAAGCAGAGCAGTTGAGGCTAGAAGAAGCCTAGACCATGAGCCATGAAAGCAAAAGCAAGACCAAACAGCCCAGAAGTCGAACTGATGACAAGACTATTTCAAGAGTGACTGAAGGGACAGAAGTGGCAGCAACAACCGACCTCGAAGCAAATCATTGAGGTTGTAAAATTTCTCCCTTTGTGCATTGGAGTCTTTCCTTTTGTAGGATACTCTTCGCATCTATGGGAAAGTCATTTCCATTTTTCCAAATCAGCTTAGCTTCCTTAGTGACAGCCTATTTGGCAAAGTAGTCAGCCACCCCATTGGCTTCCCTATACGCATGGGATATGAACACCTTTTCAAAAGAATTAAGAATGGATCGAGTTTTAGCAATTATATTGGCTATAGTCCAAGAGGGAGGGTGAGAGAGATTGAGGTATTTGATGATGTTCATCAAGTCTCCTTCCAGCCAGAGCCACTTGACCCCTCGATCTTTAGCAAGTTTAGTGACTTGAAGAGCCGCGCAAGCCTCGGCATAGTGATTTGTCTAAGCACCCAAGGGGAGACTAACAACCGCTATTCCAATGCCAAAGTAGTTCTTGATGATTCCTCCACTTCCAGGTTGACCAGGGTTCCCTTTAGTAGCACCGTCAAAGTTGGCTTTAGTCCAACCAGTTGGATCACTAGTCCACACACAGTTCTATCTTTTATCCTGAGTAGCAGTCTGAGACTTTCCTGCAAGAAGGTTAGATCTTCCATAGTAGAAAAAAGTCTCCTTTACAGCATGAATAATTTTTTCAAAGATAATTTTGGGAGGAGAGGAGCTATCACAAAAGATGTGATTATTACACTCCTTCCAGAATCCCCCTGAAAAAAGAGGAAGAATCCAAGTACAAAATAACTAGAAATCTTGATTAAACCTTTTGAAAGCCCATTGGGAGAAGAGATCACTGAAAGACAGAGGAAAACACTAGGAAAGATTCAGGACTGAGAAAAGGAGTTGCCAGATTTGACTTACAAAGGAGCAGTGAATGAAAAGGCGATCCACTAATTCCTCTTGGCATTTGTAGAGAACGCATGTGTTAGTAAACTGGAACCCATGCTTGATGAGATTATCCACAGTGAAGATATGGTTCTGGAGCAGAAGCCAAAAGAAAACATTGATTTTGGGCATCAGGCCAGGAGTCCAAGCTTTGGCCCACTGCGGCTTCAAATCATAGATTTGGTTGGTCTTTGAAGAATAGGCAGAAGCCACGGTGTAGGTCCCATCAGAAGAATCCTCCCAGATTATCTTATCCTAATTGGGTGAGAGAGTAATCGCATTGAGAGTGGTCATCAAAGGAGATAGTTCTTGAGAGATTTGAGTGAGATCCACCCAATTATCATCCCTTTTGTAATTGCAAACTTGAGTCCTATAGGTTTGAGTACAGACATGTCTCCAGGTGTATAGAGACTCAAAGTCTCTCAAGCTGCGCATCTGAAGCCAGTTGTCATTCTAGAAATTGATGGAGTGATCATTACCTATTTTCCACTTAGCCCTGGATTTAACCAGCTCCTTGGCAATGAGGAGACCATTCCATATGACAGAACCTTTGGGGGAATTTGTCTCATTGAAACATCTATTGAGTGATTTATGCGAGAGGTATTTTTCATCAAAGGTATCTCTCCACTCACCTTTGGGGGAATGCACTTTTGATCCTCTATGCTAGACCAGAGGAATCTTCTCTGGATTCTTTCCATGGCTTCCACAAGTTTAGCCGGGATAGGGAAAAGGATGAGGGCATAGGTAGGCAGATTTTGTAATGTAGACTTGACTAATTGGATCTTTCCATCCTAGCTAAGAATGACCCCTTTCCAGCCAGCGAGCTTCTTGTTAAATTTGTCTATTAGTTTGTTCTAGAAGGCTTTTGGAGGTTTGACACCTAAGGGCATACCCAATTAGGTAGATGGTAAGGTGTCAATGCCACATCGCAGAATATGAGCAATTTTCCCCTGTCTAGCTTCTGGTGTGTTAACAAAGAATAAAGCACTTTTATTCCAGTTGATAGATTGGCCAATAGCCTTGATATAATTGTAAAGAAGATCCTTCACCACTCTAGCTTCTCCCATTGAAGCCTCACCCCCAAGAATGGTGTCATCCACAAATTTCTAGTGTGTAAAGAAAATGTTACCAGAAGAGGGGTTGATGCCTTTTAGGTCCCTGATCATTTTAGAAGCTGAGATGAGTCTCTCCAGGCACTCAGAAAGAATGATGAAAAGAATAGGGAAGAGAGCGTCTCCTTGTCTTAGGACCCTGAAGGGTTTGAAGAAGGTGGATGGGGAACCATTAATCATGACTGCCAAGGAGGGGGTTGAGATGATTTGATAAAGAAGCTTGCAAGAATGGGAGTTGAAATTGAAAGCTTCAAGAACTCTGAGAAGAAACTGCTAATCAACCTGGTCGTAGGCCTTGGAAAGGTCAAGCTTGAGGAGAAAGCCTTCACTTTTTCCTTCTTCTAATGAATGAATAACTTCATGCACCATCATTATGGAGTCTTGAATCTATCTACAAGGCACAAAGCCAAATTGCTGCCGCTAGATTAAGGAAGAGAGGACTCTGAGAATCTTGGAGGTGATAACCTTGGAAATGATCTTAAGGAAGGAATTGCAAAGGCTTATGGGTTTAAATTTCTCATAAGAGTTCACACCAGAGGTCTTGGGAATCAACACCAGGAAGGTAGCATTGAGTTCTTTCAGAAGGTTCTTCGAGCCAAAAAATTCTTGCACAACTTGAACCACATCGTCTTTCACCACATCCCAATAAAGGTGGAAAAATAACATAGGGAAGCCATCCAGGCTGGGGGCTTTTTCCCCAGCAAGAGAGTCTAGAGCTTTCTTGACTTCTGTCATGTCTGGAATAGAGCATAAGGCTTTGTTTTGATGATCAGTAATGATTCTTGGGATGTTATTTAGGAGATAAGCCTGGTCTTGCTCAGATATCCCCTAATCTTTAGAGAGAAGCTGAGAAAAGTAAGAAATAGTGTCATCTGAAATATCCTTGTCCTCCTTAACGGCTTGGTCTCCCTTCTTGATTCTACTAATCATGTTAGTAGCTTTGTGTCTCATAGTAGAGAGGTGGAAGAAGTGAGTATTTTGATCCCCTTCCCTTAGCCAGATGGACCTCGATCTCTGCTTCCAGAAAGTTTCCTCCTACCTAATAATGTTATGGTAATCTGAAAGGATGGCATTTTTGTTTTGTAGTCCTTCTTCATCATAGCCCTGTTTCTAGATTTCAACTTGAATTTAGTTTAGTTCATTGAGTGTCTTATCTTTAGAGGTGAAGATGTGGCCAAATTCATCTTTGTTCCAATTTTTGACATTGCATTTGATGTTCCTTAGTTTTTTTGCCACTCTGAACATGGTTGTGCCCTCAACATCAATGTTCCACCACTCTTTGACTTTATTGAGAAAATTTCGGTGGGAAACCCACATCTTTTCAAATCTGAAGGGAAAGTTCCTTTTCTTGTCAATTTTGTCCAGGGATGGAGAGATGGGAGAGTGGTCAGGGCCTACTCAAACTAGGGATGAGAGGTTGAGACAATAGTGGTTCAACCAGTTCGGTGAAAATAGGGCCCTGTCCAAATGGACTTGGATGCAATCCTTTCTGATCCTCCTATTTGACCAAGTGAAATCAGCCCCTTGAAGATCCATGTCTAGCAAAGCCAAATCATTAATGAAGTCCATTAGATCTTGTCTGCTTTCAATATCAGGTGCTATCCCTCCCTTTTTTCCCCTTCTTTTAGTGGAGTGTTGAAGTCCCCCATAATGAGGCCTTTAGACCATTTAAGAGGGGCAATGGTGGAGATGATCTTGTTCTAGTAGGTCTTTCTTTCTCTTTTAGAATTAGGAGCATAAATATTAAAAATGAACCAACTTTCATTATCTTTTATTCTAGTAAAATGCATGAGAAGAAGGTTACCTCCTTCATAGATAACATCGGCTCTTAAGTGATGCAAATTCCACATTATGATAAGGCCCCTAGAAGATCCCTCAGATCTAGTAGCTCTGCTTTCCATTGCTTTTATGAATTTAATTCTCTCTAATGTTTCCTTCTACATTTTGGTTTCCTGAATTAAGAAAATTTCTGGTCTATGATCCCTTATCACATTTCTAATGATGTCCTGCTTGTGTGAGCTATTTAGCCCATGAATGTTCCATGAGATGAATTTCATTTCTTAATGGAGGTGCTGGAAGCTTGGATAGAAGTTTGATTTCCATACGCTTTGTTCAAGCTCGCTTCTACTTGCCTAATCTGGATTGTCCTTTTTCTTTCTGGGGTATGATTTCTACCCCTTTCCTCTACCTTTTTCCTACTTCTGGTGGCTAATAGGGAAATAGGAGAAGGGTCTCTGCTACTTGGTTTCTTCTTGTGAACTGAGATCCAGTCCTCCTTTTCTTCCTTATGCTTGGAAAAGAGCTCCACTATAATATTGAATTGGTTTGGGGAGATAGAGACCATCAAGTCTTCAATCTATTGGTACTTCCCTAATTCTTGCATCTCAGGGCTAGGATCAAATTTGTTCACACCAACCACTGGGGGAGCAATGGACTCTGGGACCAAGGAAACATAGATGGTGCCTGAGCATGAGTCTCCACCTTCAACCTAAAATTCATTCTTTTTTTCTTTCCTTGTTTCTTGTTTTTTGGTGATGTCCAAATCTAGACCCAAGAGAGGGAGGGTCTCTCTGCCAGAATCTTTAGTCTTGGGAAAAATTGGCACCTCCACTTCCCTAGAATCCTTAGCATCCAGAATCAGAGCTGGTTGTTCTTTTTTCTTCTAGACTCTATTGGTTTTGGGCTCTGTTGCCTCCTAGGAGACTCCTTTATTTTTCTTTCTGAGTACTTGTATGGCTTTCCTTTCTTTCTCTTTATTCTAGAGGACATGATAGGTTTTGGCCTTGTGGCCTACTTTCTTGCAGTGGAAACAATCAAAAGGGATGATTTCATAGTCTAGTTTCTGCACACACTTTCCCAATTTGGATCAGAGCTCTATTACTTTTGGCATATCCTTTCCTTCTTCTACTCTGATACAGATCCTAGCATAAGTGAGGTAGCACCTTGCAACTATAACAGGGTCTATGGAGTGAAGGGTACCAAAAGATTTGGCGATCCCATCAAAAACATCTTCATTCCAGAACTCTAGGGGAAGTTTTGGTAGTCTCACCCACACTAGGGCATGGACAAAGAAGGATTCATTAAGATCAAGTTTTGGAGTCCATTTTTGCAATGCCAGAGTGGCCTTTCCTATGACCTAGGTACCAACACAAAGGATGTTATCCAAGTCCTCTTTACAAGAGAACTCAAAAGACAAAAACCCCTTAGCCATAGCAGAGACCTGTACTTGACCCTTCAAGTCCCATTATTTTTTGCAAAGATCCTGACAATGTCAATATTATGTCTTGAGCCAAAAAGCTTGCCCAGAAAAGTATGGTCCATGGATGCAATATTGTGGTCAACCAGTTCATCAGGGATTTCTAAAATGTAGTTTCCTTTTTCCTTATCTGAAATGTCTTTAATGGATGGGAAATAGGACTTTCGTGAGGGTTTTATCCCAAAGAGTGTTGACCACCAACGAGGGGGACCATCTTGGTCACATGCCTAGGTCTTCATGGTTGAGGATGGCCTAGGGAAGCCCTCGTTCTCATCTCCCACCCCCACTTCCTTTCCTGGGTCTTTCTCCTTTTCATGTGGGACCCCATCCTTTTTCTCTGGGTCTACAGAGTCCTGATCTGTAGGTGAATCATCACAGAAGGTGTCCCCTGAGGAACCTGCAACCTGCAAACCAGGATTCCTGCCCACCAATAAATTCAAATTTCCACCCATTTGCATGCCCTCTTCTGCTCCCACTCCAATCTCCATAAGTCATTTTATGTCAAAGACAAAGTTACAAGAGCATAAATAAAACAAAAACAAACAATCTCAAACTTTTAATAGGTCGAAACCCATGGACTAAGATACCATGCCTTAGTGTCAAGGACTTTTCAACTTACTTTTGAAAAGACAAATATACAGAGCCTTTTGTAGACACCTAAATTTGATAAATTAATTTAACTAAATAAGTCATCCACTCACACTAACATGGTTGTATTGTGTGAACAGATTTGGTACATTTTTTGTTGACTACATTTAGAATGGAGAATGGAAGTGTTTTGAGTGAAGCTAAAAGGGCCTTGACACCTCTTCAATCCTTCCTCAATTCAGGCATAATTTATCAATCAAAACTATTGGATTATCAAGTTTGGGCCCTCTCCTCTCTGAGAACCTTATTTGTTTCATTAATCATGTCCTTGCAAACCACTCCTTCATTGCCTCCTTTATGGGCATCTGTATGGAATTCAAAGATGAAACCCTAGATTAATTTTTTTGTTAGATCCTTTTACAAAATAAAGTTTTCACTTTGGATAACTTATATAAAAGAATATTACCTATTGTATGTACCCTAAAATGGTCACCTAGACTTTGGGCCCCATTTATTCAATTTGTCAAATATCAATTTTCTGAATTGATGCTTTACAATATATTCAAATCAATTTCCTTGATCAAATCATAACTAGTTCAATCATTTTAATAATCTCCTAAGATTTAATCATGTCATCAATAATTTTATTTCATTAAAAGAAATAATCCCTTTTAAATAAATAAAATAACTTTATTTAATTGAAAGTAATATCTCTTAAGTAAAATAAATTTATTTAATTAAAACCTTTTTTAATTAAATGATTTTATTTTATTTAATTAATATTCATCTTTTAATTAAATAACCTTATTTTATTTAATTAAAAGAGAATTATTCTTTTAAAATAAATAAAATCCTCTCAAAAGATCTTTTGTGATGAAAAAAAGAAATAAGTGAAATAAAAATAAATAAAATAAAGAGATTTCCTTTTCTCTCCACACTTTCTAAAAATGAGATTTCTTTCCTCCTTTTGCATTAATCCCACATTGATCTTGGAGATGCATTCTTTTCATCAGTTTCTTATATAAGGAGCCCTCTCCTTCTTAATTAAAAATCTAGAATTTTCATATTATCATTATGCTGAAGATTTTTTTGACAACATTAGAGCTTTAGAAATCATCATTTTAGATTGCACATTTAGTTTAATTTTCATATAGATTAATTAGTGAAGTAGTTTATTTCTTGTATTGCATATAGATTAATTTCAATAAAATAGTTTATTTCTCGCAATCATATAGTTTAATCTTCATTTCAATAAATTAGTTTATTTTCTTGCATTTGCAATCATATAGATTAGTTTCATTTGCATGCAAGAACTCGATTCAATGGAGATTAGCATTCTTGCTTCACCTCCTTGAATCTCTCGTTCTATGGTGTACTTACATGGGTTCAATCTAACGACCTCATAGAAAGCCATGCACTCCATAGATAAAGAGCTGTGGATCGATATCTGAGAGCTCATTATTGAGTATTCTTGGATGCAAGGATTCATAGTAGTGTGATCATTTTTAGTTCACACATTTTGGCACCCACCATGGGGCCCTATAATATAATAATAGATGGATAAAATGATGAATCATCTTTCTCATCATTTTGGTTTGGTTCTTTTTTATAAAGAAATGAATAAGTTATGATCATTTTGGTGAAAGTGGGTATTTGCAGATTTGAGATTCTCTGAATACAGTCAGATTGATCCCGAGTCGACCTCACATTAGTCAAAGAGGGGCAAATGTATGCACCCTAAAATAGTCACCTAGACTTTGGGCCCCATTTATTCAATTTGTCAAATATCAATTTTCTCAATCAATGCTTTACAATATATTCAAATCAATTTCCTTGATCAAATAATCATTTCAATAATCTCCTAAGGTTTAATCATGTCATCAATAATTTTATTTAATTAAAAGAAATAATCTCTTTTAAATAAATAAAATAACTTTAATTCATTGAAAGTAATATCTCTTAAGTAAAATAAATTTATTTAATTAAAACCTTTTTTAATTAAATGATTTTATTTTATTTAATTAATATTTATCTTTTAATTAAATAACCTTATTTTATTTAATTAAAAGAGAATTATTATTTTAAAATAAATAAAATCATTTCAAAAGATCTTTTGTGATGAAAAAAGAAAATAAGTGAAATAAAAATAAATAAAATAAAGAGATTTCATTTTCTCTCCACACTTTCTAAAAATGAGATTTCTTTCCTCCTTTTTGCATTAATCCCACATTGATCTTGGAGATGCATTCTTTTCATCAGTTTCTTATATAAGGAGCCCTCTCCTTCTCAATTAAAAATCTAGAATTTTCATATTATCATTATGTTGAAGATTTTTTTGACAACATTAGAGCTTTAGAAATCATCATATTAGATTGCACATTTAGTTTAATTTTCATATAGATTAATTAGTGAAGTAGTTTATTTCTTGTATTGCATATAGATTAATTTCAATAAAATAATTTATTTCTTGCAATCATATATTTTAATCTTCATTTCAATAAATTAGTTTATTTTCTTGCATTTGCAATCATATAGATTAATTTCATTTGCATGCAAGAACTCGATTCAATGAAGATTAGCATTCTTGCTTCACCTCCTTGAATCTCTCGTTCTATGGTGTACTTACATGGGTTCAATCTAACGGCCTCATAGAAAGCCATGCACTCCATAGATAGAGAGTTGTGGATCGATATCTGAGAGCTCATTATTGAATATTCTTGGATGCAAGGATTCATAGTAGTGTGATCATTTTTAGTTCACACATTTTGGCGCCCACCATGGAAACCTTATAATATATTAATTGATGGATAGAATGATGAATTATCTTTTTCATGATTTTTTTTTTGTTCATTTTTATAAAGAAATGAATAAGTTATGATCATTTTGGTGAAAGTGGGTATTTGCAGATTTGAGATTCTCTGAATACAGTTACATCAAAACACTTGGTACGGACAAATTGTGAAGAATCATGACCTATAATAATATTGATTGGAAAGATACATGAATTATCTTTCATTTCTTTTTGGTTTGAGTCATTTTTATGCATATTTGTGAAAGTTATGGGCATTTGAGTTAAAATTGTTTTTAACAATCTGCATTGGAGTTGCAGGCAATGATTTTCTCTTAGAAAATGATTTATGAATGGGAAAAATAAATGGATTACATATTTGGAAATTAGATTCATTAATAATTATTGTGAAATTGGTTTGGTTTCATTTGGATTCTTTTTAAGAAATATATTTGATTCCCTAGGCAGGGTTTGGTGTTTTAAATCTGATTTATGATAGAAAAATTGCAGTCTGAAAAAGTTATTGGTTGAGGAACCAAATAGAATCATAAGACTTTTTAATTTTGGGAAATGGTAGTTCTTGATGTTGGCTAAAAACTTCATTCTTTCCATAAATTTTAATATTGTGATTTTATGGGTCAAATAAATCAATCTTTAAAGACTGTCTTGAAGACATTAATGTTACATATGTTAAATAAAACTCCTAACAATTGATTTTCATATCTAACCATCTTAGGGTTTGTGTAAGTTGGATATACATTGCATACCTTGTTTTCTTATTTTTTTTTCTTTTTCATTTGAAGGTTCATGGTTTTCTTTCATGTAAAATGCTTAAAACAAACAAAAAAAAGGTAAAATCTACTAAGCGCGTTGCATTGGACTTGAGGTATTTTGTTACATCTCTACAACATTTGGACTTTGGAATTAAAAATGAACCTTTCATGTGTTTGGATTGAGTGTTACATGCTTTCATAAAACATATTTCAATTAATGCTCTTAATGGGAAATGAATGAACATAGATTTGCTTTCATACAAGTTTGTGTAAGTGAATGCTTGTGTTTACACCTTAAGTAATTCTTGGTTCCAATATAAAAAATCTCATTGAGTAATTTAGGACATGGATTCATTCCTTGTTTACATGAAGAGTTAAATGCACCACTTTGTGGACTCACTTCATGTTTACTTGGAAACTTAAATATTTCATGGTTCAAACACTTTTGCATTTGTGAGTAGTATTGATAAGCAACTTTAGAGTACTTTTGATTGATCTTGTTAGCTAAATTGGGTGTTGGAATCGCTTATTTCTAATCGCCCCTCATTTCCACCCTTTGGATGTAAGGTCAGAATTCATACATAGGGGAAGGGTTTACTTGAAAAGAGCGTTAAGTGTTCCACAAAGTTCTCTCTTTTATGCTTTCTTGATCTCATTAGTTTTCTAAGGTGTGGACTCACTTTGAGTTTGTGTGAGGAGTTAAATACACCACTTTGTGGACTCACCTCACATTTACTTGAAGGGTTAAATGTACCACCTTTAGTGTTTTCCAATACTTTTGATAGTGAATTACTTACTTTTTTATTTTTAGAAGGTCTGCTTGGGGATTTCATCACCTCAAGGGATGACCTTAACTCCTGTGTTTCGACAGAGTATAAATATTGGGAGGTGAATCCAAAGAAACCTCTCTTGGGAATGAGTTAGATATCACTCTTGGCTAAGCCTCAAAGAAATTTATACCTTTGAGAAGTGAAGGAGGAGATTTGGGTTACTGTCTCCCCCTGACTGTGTGATTTCAGATTCTTCTCATCTATAGATTTGGGTCTCATGTACTTTGCGTATATCGAGGACTCCTTTTAGAAGAGCTATGTATAGCCTTGTAGGCAGCTTGATAGGATGTTGTTGTGTTTTAAGTGCCTGCTAAAACATTCTCAAGAACATACACAAGTAGTTCTTAAGGAGTAGAAATACTAAGTCACTATTCTTGTTCATGTGCAAGGTTCCTTTGCCCCTTGCTCATTATTTGAAGATAATTGCTTGCTTGAACTCCTTGATTGCTATCTTATGTGCTTGATCAATCTATTGATATACTTACTTGATCATTTAAAACAAACACAAACTAAGTTCCTGAGTTGTCAAACTTGTTGTCTTGCAATCTGAAGCTGATTCTTTCCATTCCCTGTCTTCCTTAGTCAGTTTAGGTTGGATCGTAGGTGCCATGACATGTTGTTCAACATTCAAATGAACTCAAATGGTATCAAATTGCACAAAATGACTCTTGGTCTTCTTTCTTCTACTTCTTCCATGTCTTCCTAGTCTTCCATTTTCATCCTTTCTCTTCTTTCTTCATGATTCTTCCTAAATTCTTCATGTCTTCTTGATTCTTTTCCTCTTATTATCTAGTCTACCTTCTTCTATTTCATCTCTTCTATTAATTTCTTCCATGCTTGATTCCTTCTCCTCTACAACCATGAGTTTCAACTATCTTGCTATAGAACCTCTCTTGAAAATGGATGATCTTGATCTCCTTGCTCAATTTGAAAAGTATCATTCCTCCAAAACTTTTATTGATGATAAATTTATGACAAAAATGTGAAAGAAAGCAAGTGAATCACCCACCTTTGGTAGAATCATGCTCATGATCCTCTCACGATCTTCTTCTTCCAACCATTCTTCATCATCTAAGTCCTCTCATTCTTCTTCACCTTCCAAGTCTTACCATGACTCTTCTAGACATTATTCGCATTCTTCATTATCCAAGTCTTCTTCCTCTCCTAGGTCTTCACTTTCCTCTTCTACTTCTCCCAAGAGTCTTACTCATCAATATGAGCAATATAGTAATCCTTGTTATACCTCTCCCACGAAGAGTGACACACCCACCTTTGATGACTATGATGACTATTATGATGGTTATGATGATGAACCATACAGTCATACCCATGAAACCTCTATTCCTAAGAGTCCTCCTTGTCGCATAATCAAGCTTACCAAAGGTTCATCCTATTGGATAGATTGTGATGGTGATCCATATGATTCTGATTTTGAAAGGGATTATGATATTTGTCGTGACCAATATGATACATCTGCTACTATTGAGGAAGATAAGTTTTTTCATGTTGATTATAAACATAGATACTATGAGCATTTCTCCTCTAAGAATTCTCATGCTAAAAATAAAGATGACACTCTCTAGCAAGATTATGTTAATGATGGACCTTTTTCTTGTGATGGTTCCCTTCCATCCCCTAATTCCTCCAATACCCACACATTTCCTAAAGCTTCTGAATCTTTCAAACCTTTCACAAATCCTTCATCCAACAAAGATCCTAATGCTTTTCATCTGGTTCCTTATAGTTATCTTCAAGGGCTACCTCTTAAAGAAACTCAAGCTAACCTTCACTTGGCTACAAATACTTTCAATAATGCTAAACCTAAAGAGCCTAAGCCTTTATGCGCTATAATGCCTACTTCAGCTGGTCCTTCACCATCTTTCCCAAAGTCTTCCATACATTTCCAACATGCTTCCTTGTCCTTAGAAGTGGCTCTATGTCAAGAGGACTCCAAAAATGATAAAGAAAAGAACATAAAAAAAGATCAAGATCAAGAACCCTCCATGTCATCCACTACTTTTCTCGAGGTCTCTTATTTGCTTCAAGGTTCTTTTGATCCTACATGCCCTTTCTCATGCATTCCACTATGTCTTAAGTCTTCTCCTAAGAAAGATCAAGATACTACTTACACCATTGAGCTTATTGACAATCAAAATAAGCTTACCCCACTTCCAATTTCCAAAGATGATACTTCCATTAAGGTTGGTAAAAATGGTGTTGTTACTTCTAATGTTAAGCCTATTGAAAATCAAGAGAAAAATTATGCATTTATGCTATCCAAAGATCTTTGTCAAGATCGAAGTCTTCCATCTTCTTGTTCTACCACTCCATGTTCACTTCCACTTTCTACTCTTCCTAAGTCTTTGCAAGCTTTGAAAAATCCTATCAAAAAATATGCTCATATTCAAGATGTCCATGATTCTATTAAAAATCCTAATGCTCACTCTAAAGATGCTGATGTCCTTGGTTGTCATGTAAATGCTAATGAACTTTTTGATTGTCCTTTTGTGTCTTCCACTTCCATCCTCAGACCTCTTCCACCACTACTAAGGGCTTCATGCCTTCCTTCCATCTTGGGTCCTTATGTCCCTTCACTTTCCCCTCCTAACTCTCCTAATTCATCATCCATTTTGGGTCCTTACATCCCTCCATCTCCTATCTTTCCTCAAGATCAACATAGGTTCATACCCTTGAATCTTTTTCATCCAATCACCCATCTAAACTAGTCATATCCCCATTTTCCTTCCACAAGTCCCAAGTCTTTTGGAATTAACTTGAATGCTCAATACAAGAAAAAGAAGCAATACAAGAATCCTTAAAAAATGAAGATTACCATGTCTCCTCTGATCAACATGGAGGCATAGAGTTAAAAGAGATATCTAAGAAGAAAACTACAAGACAAGTATGGGTTCTGAAATCTATCATTGAAGATATTCTCTCTAAATCATCAAAAAGAAATGAAAAGCCTAAAGCTATATGGATTCCAAAATCTATCTTGAAAGAGTCTAGTGTTGAGAAACAAGTGAAGTTAACATTCAAGCTTCCAAAGGCTTCCACTTCATCTCCTTCCAAAAACATTCTTCCATTCCATGCACCTAAACCGCAACCTCTGCTAGCCATTCACCATATTCTTTCACGTATTTCTTCATTCATGTTTCCTCCATCCTCTCACCACCCTCCAAGGTGTGTGTTGATGTTGATCTTGCCTTCCTTTCCATCTACCCTTTCACAATCCTTCCATTCATTATCCTTCTACCTTTTATCATTTTTCCTCATTTGCCTATTCCTCCCTATCTTCCAACCTCACTCGCTTTACATAAAACTGTATCCCCCATTTTCTCTTCCATCTCTCTTTCCCTATCAACATCTCTAAGAATATCATCTTGAATCCTTGGCATATCATGGTTTATCCTTTCAAGGAGAACTATCTAAAAAACTTGCCTTCTTCCAAAAAAATAAAATTAAATCAAAAAATTTAAAAAAAAAAAAGAAATAAAAAAATTGAAAATGTGTCATGGTGAAAACTTAGAAACAGGCACCTTGGTAGCAAAAGTAAAGAGAAATAAATTCATCCTATGGTGAAAACCACTCCCTTGTGGTGCCTTGGATAAGTACCATGATGAAAACTTAGCAATCGAGCATCATGTGTAGTTCTTCTACATCTTTCATCCATCCCGCCTTCTCTCTTTGATCTTGACAAGGTTGACCTATACACAAAAATTTTGCTATCTTGTGAGCTATCTTACGATGATCTTGCTTTCATTCCCTTCCTCTTTAGCCTTCATATTTATCTTCCTCCATTCATTCTAACATTTCGCTATCCTTTTCCCCTTTGGTCTTGATCAAATAAAAAAGAGTAAAACACAATGCTATGAAGCCTCTTGACCTTTCTAGTCCTTTGGACTGCATCCTTTCCTTCTTTTGCATTCCCCTTCTGTGACTTATCCTATGTTGACCTTTCATTTCTTGTCCAAATGCGCTTTACATGACAATTTTTCCCTAGTTTGGGTACTCTTGATGAGTTTGTCCTTGAGGATTTCTTCCCTCCATTCTTCTTCATTCCCTAGTCTTTCATCTCTTCCATCAGCTTGCTACTCCCTCTTGTCCTCCACCTTGCTAGACTTTGGGAGTACACGATGTGATCTTGCTTGGGAGTTTGATGCCCATTTTGTGTGGGGGCATCCTTTGTACATATTTATTGATCCTGAAAAAATTCCAAAAAAAATCATATATGATGCTCAAAAAATACAAAAAATTTAAAAAAATTAAAAATTTTTTTAAAAAAATAGAAAAAGTGCCTTGGTAGCAAAAATACAAAAAAATTATAAAAAGTCCTGAAAAAATTCTTCCAATGGTGAAAACCTGGAAATGGGCACTACTTGAGGCCTTTGCACCCCTATTTCTTAGCATGCATCCTGAACACTTAGCCTTTCTCCATCATGCCTTGTCCTTGTTGCCCTGGTTTGGAATTGGTCTTTGTCTTTGTCTAGGGGGCTTCACTATGTTAGCTTTGGTCTCTTGGCTATGCTTGTCTTTAGGACACCTCACAAATGATGTTTTTCAACACCAACCCAACTATGTTTTTCAACACAACCCCTGACATCCAGTGTTTTTCAACACTTATCAGTTTGGTCTTATCCAGTTTGGTCATGTGATCTTACCTACTTGCAAGAATTTGATCCTTACCCTCGGAACTCAGTATCAGTTTACACACTTAAAATTTTTAAATGCAACACTTAATGCTTGAGATATGTCATGATTTTTTTGTCTACTGACTGTTATTGATTTTCGTTGAATGTCCTTGTCTAATAAGTCTCTCCATGATGCATCACTAGAAGACTTGGGGCATGGGGCATGTTTCTATTTGCTTTCTACTTGTGGGTGTTGTCTTGAACCTCTTCAGTGTCTCTTGTTGTCTCCTTGACACACTTAGGAGATTTAAGGCATCATCCTTGACTAGTTTTGCATAACCATTCTCATGGTCATCCTAGCATTTATGCCTTGACGCAAGCATGGTTTTGCTACATTAAATTGGGTAAGCTAACATTGCAGTCATCTTGGCCTTTATGTCTTTGATGCTCATGTTAGAATCTTTCCACATTCCAATCCGATATAAATCACATTCATATCTTCATAGTTGCATTTTTTACTAGTGATGATTGTGTGATCATTCGATGTCCAGTAATAATGGCCCTATGATGAAAATAAGTTCTCTTACATTCTCTAATGAATGATGAACACAAAAATCCTATGTTACCCTATTGCAAGTACACCTTTGCATTTCCATGTAGCTTGCATTATTTAGACTTCATATTAAATTTGCACTTTTAGGCTGCATTATGAGTTTGAGAGGGTTTCCTTCATCTTTTTTGTGGACTTTTAGTCAACTATGGTCATGTTTTGATCTTCATTTTCTCATCTTCTTTCGTGATGTCAATCAAAATTTCTTATCTTAAACAGTTGATTGATTTTGGGGCATCTTCTTTTTGGAGGCAAATTCTCTTTCATCTCTCCATTTCTTTCCATTTCTTCCAAACTTCTATCTTCCATTCGCTTTCACCCCACTTCTTTTCTTCTAATTCAACCTTGGGGCATAATCTTTCTTGGTAAGCTACCTTAGTTCTGTGATTCTTATATCTTTCATCTTACATCAAGAACCTTATCTTTACTTCGATTTGATCAAATTTATCAATTTACTATTTCTCCTCTATCTCATTTCGATTTCAATCATGAGGGGGCAGTACCTACCAAACTTCAATGCTTGATTCAGCTTTATCAAATTTATCAATTGCTTCTCTTGGGGCAACCTTGCTTGAGATTCTTATCTCTTATTTGAGACATGACAATTACCTATTCACAAGTGTTGGCCTTGTCTTTTTCAATCTTCTTATCTATGTCCTGATGTGTTCCCATCCATCAAACACACATCTGGGTTGTTTTTTGATCCCAAATCAATCTCACACTTCAATTTCACCTATCACTAATAGGTATTTTTTATGTTGTGAAGATTTTGAGAGTGCTACCTAACATTTTCTTGATTTCTTATTTGTAAGGTAGGTTTGGAATTCTATTTTAGAGCACTCAAGATTGAGTTGGGTCTTCTTTTCCTATATCCTTTAGCTTCTTTCTTAGTAAGTGTCTCCTACTTTGACCTCTTCTTTGTCTGTGCTTTTGTCTCTTATCCTCCTGCATCTTTCTTGGGGTATTTGGAAAGAGAGAAACAATAGGGTGTTTAAAGATTCTACTTGACCTCCCTCTATGGTGTTCTCTAAAACCAATAGAGACATCCTTCAAAACCTTCATTCTAGGGTCTCCCATTGTAAATCTCATGTGAGTTATCCTATTTCTATTAGTGATTCTTCTCCTACACATAATTTGAACCTTGGTTTTTATATCTTTATCTCAATAAATCCTTCTAAGAATAGTAGAGGTAATATTGTTTGGGAGTGCCCACCTCCTAGTTGGGTCAAGCTAAATTTTGATGGGGTAGGTCAAGGGAATCTTGGGCTAGATGGGTGTGGGGTACTATTGAGAAATGAATATGGTCAGTTCTATCAGTAGTGGTGCTCCCCTATGAAATCAAACAAACCACATCACTATTAAAGTTGTGGTTTCTTACCATTGTCTAGGTTTGGCTAAAGATTTAAACTACACTAGTGTTTGGATTCGAGGGGAATCAAAGAATATCATATAATGATTAAAGTGTTGAATATGTAGCATCAATCAATTATTAAAATATATGATTATTACACACACACACACACAGATATATATATGTCTGTGTGTGTGTAAGTATAATGTATATGTGTATACATATATACATATATTTATATAAATAAATATATGTGTGTGTGTGTGTGTGTGTAGATATATATGTTGTTAGAATAACTAAGAGCGGGGTGAATCAGTTATCCACTATCCCAATTTAAAATGTATAATTCAAAACAATTTCTTCTATTTCTGCTTGTCAGTAAATACTAAATACTTTCACTATCTATACTTTTACTGATTACCAGTCTAATGCTAAAATATTTTACTGATCAAATCTAACATGTAACATGTAAAATATGATAACAAACAAATATCACAATCAACACATAACACAAGAGATTTAATGTGGAAACCTTGTAAAGGGAAAAACCACCTGAGACCGACAACCCAAAAATGTTCACTCTTCTAAAGTGAGGTCGGTTAAGACCCAACCCTATCAAAGGTTACAAACAAATTGTAAGGTGTGACCTTGTTAGATGATTTTAGACTAGAAGTTATCGTCCAACCAGCATTCACTATGGGGTTGACAGGATAAGAATGTTCATTCTATGAATGATACATCATAAGACTTTCAAAGTCCACTCGGTTAAGAGATTTCGACTGTATACAATGGTTAAATATGTAACAGTAAATGACTTGCCTTAATACAACTTCAATTGCAGATTACAGATCAATATTTAGTCCATACAAATCCTTTTGATCAATATTTCACTTCAGATTCAATACTGTATCAACTTATTGTCCATCGGTAATTGCTCTTTGTAGTTTGGTAATCATTCTGCAGCTCTGTTCTTACTAACCAGTATGATCAGAATACATGAAAACCTTGTTCATGCAATATTCTTATAGTTGCTTCTTCTTCTGACATTTTTCATAATGAAAATCTATTCTCTTATATAGATGAGTAAATCATTTTCTTCTCCACCATCACATTTTGTCGCTTAACCTTATTCATAGATTTTGCTGCTTCAAACTTTCTCGGTACTTGTGTCAATAACATGTTTGTATCTTCTTCGTTAGATCTTCCCTGAATATTGTCAATCATCAATCTGTGTAAAAAACATTATCTGTTACCTTGATGTTATACTCTTTCCAGCTCATCAATCTTATCGGCTAAACTAATCATTTAATACATTCTATTTTTCTCAGTCAACAAAGAAATGCATCGGTGAACACTGCTCAGTTAATACTACGATCGGTATACACTACACTCTGTTGGTGTATACTAGAAATGCTTAATTTACTGACAACACTACTTTGTGTCTTTCAGGTCTATACTTCATCATAGATGAATGCAACATAATAAATTCAATATCACTAAGTCATAGAATCATCAGCAAGTTACTCAATGTATTCCTTATCCTCATCTGTCATGTACATCTTTCCTCATGTATATTTCTTTGTTCTCCATCTTTTTCACCTTTCTTCAGATGTCTCAGTATAGTAACTTACAAGATAAGTGTTGTCAAACTAGTTGACATCAATGACAACATAATACTGATTTAATCATATTACATATCTAATCGGCAACTCCTTAGTGATCTTGCAATCATAGATTCTTCAATCAGATTCCAAATCAGTTGTAGTCCAACAATCTCTCCCTTTGGCATTGATGGAAACTCAAGTAATATGAAATGTACCATACACATACCAAACATAAATTCTACAACTTTGTGAACAAATGATCTTTTCAGTTCTCCTGTTCCTACTTCTGTTCTCTGTAACTGATCTTCAATACTCTGTCTCATTTAGATTGTCTCTCCCTTAGATAATTCTCATCGGTGCTTGTTCCTTTTCATATTTTTTATCTCTCCCCTTTTCATTTCATTCTATTTATCTCTCCCTTTGACAACAATGCCAAAGAAACAAATAAACAAACAATTTTTGTCTTCCTCTGTATCTCTAAATACTGATATTCCAATCAGTTCAAGTTCTCAAACTTAATCACAACCTTGAACATGATTCAAAGTGTGAACTATGCTGCATCAACATGAATGATCTTCTGATAAAAGTAGGTTGATGCAACAATCAGATCACCTTAGTGACAAATAGACAGGGGACAGACCCCAAGTCTAGTCCTCAAGTACTCAAATGTGTCGTTCGTTAGGGGCTTTGTAAAAATATCTGCAAGTTGTTATTTAGATGTGAAAAATTCTAACTTCACTTGCTTCTCTTGCACTTGTTCTCATAAGTAATGATACTTAATAGATATATGCTTTGTCTTAGAGTGCATGATAGGGTTTTTTGAAATATTAATAGCACTAGTGTTGTCACAGTATATAATCACTGGGTTAGTGATTACCTCATTCATTCCTTCCAACACTTGTTTGATATATGCAATGTTTGAACAGTTAGTAGCAGTAGCAACATATTCTACTTCAGCTATAGACTAAGAAATATGAGCCTTCTTTTTACTTGTCCAGGTTACAAGTCTTTCACCAAAGAAAATTGCTCCTCCGGTGGTGCTTTTTCTATCATCCACATTTCCAGCCCAATCAGCATCTGTGTAAACTTTCAATTCAAACTTCCCTTTCTTAGGATACCATAATCCAAAATTTTCTATTTTCTTCAAGTATCTTAAGATCCTTTCTGTAGCTATCACGTGTGATTCTCTAGGATTAGTAGAAAATCTTGCAACAATTCCCACAGCATGTGCTATATCTGGTCTACTCTGAACTACATACATTAACTTAACAATCATGGATCGGTAGAGTGTCTGGTTTACCTCTGTAGTTTCATCCTCCTTTGTCAATTTGCATCTAGTAGCCATCGATGTTCCCACAGGTTTAGCATGTTCCATGCCAAATTTATTCAGTACTTCCTTTATGTATTTAGATTGTGTGATGAATATCCCATCACTCTGCTGAATCACTCGTAATCCAAGAAAGAACTTAATCTCTCCAAACATAGACATTACAAATTCCTTTTGCATTTCATCATAAAATACCTTGCAGACAAGATCTGAGCCTCCAAATATAATGTCATCAAAAAATATTTCAGCAATGATGATAGTATCATTAGTATCGCCTTTCATATACAGATTTCTATTTTCACTTGTTCTAACAAATCTAATACTTAACAAGTAAGTATGCAGTCTTTCATACCATTCTCTCAGTGCTTGCTTCAAACCATATAATTATTTATGTGGTCTACATACCATGTCTTTATTGTTAGGATCAACAAATCCTTCAGATTATTCAATGTAGACCTCTTCTTCAAGTATACCATTTAAAAATGTTGACTTCACATCCATTTGATAGACTTTGAATTTCTTATGTGCAGCATATGCAAGTAGCATTCTAACTCCTAATCTAGCAACAAGTGAAAATGTTTCACCATAGTCAATGCCTTCTTCCTGTGCATATCCCTTGCTTACTAATCTAGCTTTATTTCTTGTGACTTCACCACTTTCATTCAATTTATTCCTGTATATCCACTTAGTATCGATAACATTTTTATCTTTTGGTCGGGGTAATAAGGACCAAGTTTTGTTCTTCTCTATTTTCTCTATTTCTTCCTTCATTGCATTAACCCATTCTTCATTCTCTAATGCAAATTTCATAGTTTTAGGTTCAAATTCACAAATTAAACATGTACCTTGTCTTGTTTTGCTTCTAGTTTGCATTCCGGCATGTCTGTCTCCAATGATTTGTGTCTCAGGATGATGTCTTCTGACAAAACTAGCCAAAAATGTATTTCTCCTTTCTTGTTCATCCTTCTTAGGGTCATTTTCTTACTCTGTAGCTCCATCTTGTTCCTCAGTTTGTGTTTCCTATTATCCTGCATTGTTTCCTTGCTGACCAGTTGTCACAGTCTGCGGTGTCGGTAGATACTCTGGATGTTCAATATAAGTGAATCTACTATAGTCTTCCAGTTCCTTTTTACTTTCCTCTGTGTACTTATCATCAAACTCATCAACATGAACATTAGTACTTTCAACTATCTTATTTGTAGCCTTATTCAAACATTTGTATGCTTTACTTGTAGTGGAATATCCCATAAATATTCCTTCATCTCCTTTAGAATCAAATTTTCCATTTCTCTCATCTTTCAAAATAAAGCATTTACTTCCAAAAATTTTGAAATAACTTATAGTAGGTTTGTGTCCAAACCATAGTTCATAAGGTGTTCAGTTGGAGTCCTTCTTTAGTTGTACTTGATTAAGAACATACACAGCTATACTGATAGCTTCCCTCCAGTATGTCTGAGCAACATTGTTCTGTATCATCAATGTTCTAGCATAGTCAATTATAGACCTATTCCTCCTTTTATCAATGCCATTTTTCTGAGGTGTCATTGGTTCAGATACCTGCCTTTTGATTCCATGCTCATTACAAAAATTAGTAAATTCATCAGAGACAAATTCACCTCCTCTATCAGATCTTAAACATTTTATTTCTTTTTCAGTTTCTTTCTCTACCTTAGCTTTATACCACTTAAACATTTTGAAAGCTTCATAATTCTCTTTCAAGAACATAACAGTCATCAGTCTAGTGTAGTCATCAACAAAAAGAATAAAATATCTATCACCAGAACAGCTCTGAGTTCTCATAGGACCACATAGGTCAGTATGAACCAACTCAAGTATCTTCTTTATTGAATAGTCTTTTCTTTTAAATCTAGACTTAGTCATCGTACCTTTCTGACATTCATGGCACATGGCATGATCAGGTTTTTTGAAGTTAGGCAATCCTCTAACTCTTCTCTTTCTACTAATCTTGATCATGTTGTCAAAGTTCACATGGCATAACCTTTTGTGCCACAACCAAGCATCTTCATCCTTTATTAAAAAAGAAGAAGACTGATCCATATCAAGATAGAATAGATTACCTTTGGATTGTGTACTAGTTCTGACAAGTCTTCCTCCATCATCATAGATTTTCACATTTTTTCTCTCAAAAGCTAGTCGGTGGCCTGAATTGTTCAGCTAAGCCACACTTAAAAAATTATAGTTCAATCCATCTACCTAGTATGCATTTTCACATTGTAGTCTATCATTGATCATTAGTGAGCCTTTACCTCTTACCATACAAGGTGCATCATTTCCCATTCTCATAGATCCTCCATTATATTCAACAAGATGATCAAACTTCTCTACATCACCGGTCATATGATGTGTACAGCCACTGTCTATGATCCATGTCTCATTTCTGCTTACTTTAGAGATCAGTGTTGTCTCTTCATGTTTCTCTTCTTCTTTTGAGTCATCTTTCATAGCCACAAATAAAAATTCTATGTCATCATTAGAATCATATTTAGTTTCAATATCCTCAACTATGTAACATACCTTTTTGCCTTTTTCATCTCGTTTGTCTTTGTTGTACTGTTGGTAGCCTCTATTGACTCTTCTTCCATAGCTTCCTTTAGATTGGTCTTTGGATCTATCATCATCTTTCTTCTGAGGACATCTAGCAGTGATGTGACTGAATTCTTTACAATTGAAGCATGCTAAAGGTAGCTTACCTCTATACCTTCCTTTTCCTTTGGGAAATCTTCTGGCCATAAGTGCTTCAAGCTCATCAAGTTCATCATCAGTATTATCATCACTATCGCAATTTTTACTATTCTTGCTAGACTTTCCAATCTTCAAAGAAGACATGAAAGCGGATTCAATAGAAGGAACAACACTATTATCAAAATTGTTTAATTCAAAGGTTGTAAGTTTACCAATCAGAGTGTCAAGAGTAAGGTTGGATGTAGTTCTTGTTTCATGAATTACAGAAATCGTGATTGCATAAACTGGTAGCAAAGTTATGAGAATCTTCCTTATCACTGTTTCATCATCAATCACTCCATCAGATGCTCTAATAGCATGTACCACCTCTTTAAGTCTATTTGAATATTGTACAATGTTCTCACCTTTCATTCTCATATCATCAAATCTTCCTCTTAGACTTTCAGCTCGCGCTCTTTTGACATTCAGATCTCCACTGTATATTTGTGCCAATTTATCCCACATTCCTTTTGCAGTTGTGCATGTCTTGATATCTTCAAATTTAGCATCGGTACAGGCAGCAACAAGTTCCATCATAGTAACATTTTTTTCATGCTTGTCCTTCAGTTGATCAAGTGTTAAGGAACCAATGGGCGGTGGAATGTAGCCATTCTCCATCAGCTCTAGTGAAAAGTTCCCAATTCCAGATATATGTAGCTTCATTCTGCTTTGCCATACTACGAAGTTCTCTTTGTTCAATTTTAGTACTTCCCTCTTATACATCTTGAGACCTTTATGCTTAAGTCCTTAAAACTCTATTCCAAGCAACCAGGGCTCTGATACCAATTGCTAGAATAACTGAGAGGGGGGTGAATCAGTTATCCAGTGTCCCAATTCAAAATGTATAATTCAAAACAATTTCTTTTGTTTCTACTCGTCGGTAAACACTAAATAATTTCACTATTTGTACTTTTACCGATTACCATTCTAATGCTAAAATAGTTTACCAATCAAATCTAACATGTAAAATTTAAAGTATGATAACAAACAAATATCACAATCAACACATAACATAAGAGATTTAATGTGGAAACCCTATAAAGGGAAAAACCACCTGGGACCGGCAACCCAAACATGTTCACTCTTTTGAAGTGAGCCCAATTAAGACCCAACCCTATTAAAGGTTACAAACACACTGTAAGGTGTGACCTTGTTAGAGGATTTGAGAGTAGAAGTTATCATCCAACCAACATTCACTATGGGGTTGACAGGATAAGAATGTTCATTCTATGAATGATACATCATAAGACTTTCAGAGTCCACTTGGTTAAGAGATTTTGATTCTATACAATGGCTGAATATGTAACAGTAAATGACCTACCTTAATACAACTTCAATTGCAGATTATAGATCAATATTTAGTCCATACAAATCCTTCTGATCAATATTTCACTTCAGATTCAATACTGTATCAACTTACTATCCATCGGTAATTGCTCTCTATAGCTCGGTAATCATTTTGCAGCTCGGTTCTTACTAACCAGTATGATTAGAATAGATGAAAACCTTGTTCATGTGATATTCCTACAGCTTCTTCTTCTTACATTTTTCATAAAGAAAATTTGTTCTCTTATATAGACGAGTAAATCATTTTCTTCTCCACCATCAGATTTTGCCGCTTAACCTCATTCATAGATTTTTCCACTTCAAAATTTCTTGGTACTTGTATCAATAACACATTTCTATCTTCTCCATTAGATCTTCCCTGAATTTTGTTAGCCATCAATCTATAAAACAAACATCATCTATTATCTCGATGTTATACTCTTGCTAGCTCATCAATCTTATCTGCTAAACTAATCATTTAATACATTCTGTTATGCTTGGTTAACAAAGAAATGCATTGGTGAACACTACTTGGTTAATACTATGATTGATATAGACTACACTCCGTCGGTGCATACTAGAAATGCTTCATTTACCGACAACATTGCTTTGTGTCTTTCAGCTCTATACTTCATCATAGATGAATGCAACATAATTGTATCATCTTAAAATGGAAGCACTTCCATGTTAAGAGTGTTTAGCCCTCTAGGTAAGTGGTTTGGGGTCATGTTAAGTGCCTTAATTGGGTCTTTGCATGTATTTGGATTTGTCTCCACTCTCCACTTCTTCTTTGCACTTGATTTCTTCATTCTAGGTGAAATTAGGGTTAAGGTCTTAAGTACTTTCCTGATTTTCCTTCTTCCATGTCTCTATTTTCTAGGGAGAGTTCAGAAATGAGACCTCCTAGTCCTTCATCACATCATTCCAAAGATTTTCTATCTATTCTTGACACTAGGTCCTATTCAGATATGAAATCCTGCATCTCTGGCATCTCTTGGAACCTCTGCTGCAAATCTTGACAAAGTTAGGGTTTGAGGTCAAAGTCAACCTCAAACCTGACTAGGTCAGGGTCGACCTCAACCTTGACCTCTTGCTGCTAGGATTTCAAAATCTCATTTGTTGGTAATTTGGCTTTTAGGAAAGTTATTTCTCTGCTTCCAGGTCGGCTGTTTCGGGCTTTGAAACGGTCAATCCTTTAATGGTATTTAATCAAGGTATATTTTCTAAAGGTGAGGACCTAATTGGAATTTAATTCTTCAAGGTGGCCCATCTAGAGGAGTGTGCCCTAGATCACTATAAAAGGAGGCCTTCCTCTCTCATTTTCATATCAAGTTTACATCACTCAATCATCAAGTTTTCTCATTCAAGTATCTAGAGCTCTCAAGTGCAAGCAAGTCTTCAAGCATTCAAGTGTTCAAGTATTCATCCATCAAGGAGGTCCATTTTTAGCTATTGAAGGATTCAATTGCCTTGGAGCCCCCTTGAAGATCCCTCCTTCTCCATTCATTCAAACCTTCTCATATGCAAAGATCAAATCAAGATTGGTGTTGAAGATCAAAATACCATTGATTGGAGACATCCTACATTCATTGAAGCATTCTTGCTTGTTGATTTGAGGATTTGAATCCTCTATAAGGACTTCAACATAAGCGAGGTGATTTGTTTCAATTACTTTGTTTATGCACAATACTATTTCAATTTAATTTCACGGTTAATTCTTAAATTGGGGTTTGACTAAGGCAAACCCCCCATACAACCAAAAAACCCCATTTTCTTGTAGGTATAGGTGTGAAATCTCAGATCTGAGAGTGAATTCAGATACCCTTTTCAAAAATCTTTCAGGATCTGCAAATAGAATCAGAATCAAACTTCAAATAAATAATATGGTCTTTGACCTTTTAAAAGGTCAAGGTCGACCTGTGTGAATTTGGAGAAAAGATTTATGGGTTTTGTCCACCTTGGCATTTCCAGTCTAGAACAAGTGATGGAATCTTCAGAAAGTTCATACAGAAGATAGAATTCAACATTTTCCAAATCTCCCCTAATTCAAGTTTAGTATTTGCACTTCAATTATTTCATATTTTAAGCTTAATCCAACTATAGGGAAGTATAGGATTTTTTCTTTCTTTCATATTCTTCATAGATTGATTCGATTGTGTATTAACCTCTTGGTTGATCAAATTGGATCTCTCTTTTGGGAATTTGGATTTAGGAGTGAATCTTACATTTTCCCCACACACATACACAAATAGTGGTGATTCTAAATTACCACTATTCATTTTGGTGTTAGATTTTCTTTTATCTTTTTAGTATTAGATTTGTCCTTTGTGATTGATCTTTTATGCTAATTAGATTTCATATTCATGCATTAGGTGTTCTTAGTTTAGTTCATTTGCATTATATTGGTTTATGAGCTTTACTACCACTAGTCCTACTTATAACATTCTGGTTAGAAGAAGTCGTACACTCATGGGTGCCTTTGAGCCTGAATCTTCTCCTTTCCTTAGGATCCCCGATGATAACTTGATTCTTCATGACTCTAATCCTATTATGGAGTAGACCTCTTCTCACTCATCTCATGATGAGGATGATTCTTTAAGGGTTCCTCCTGAACAAGTCCAAAAACTTTCCACTGAACTTGATAAAATGTGTAATTGACTTCTTCAAGAAAACCTTGGTCAAGATTCTATTCAAGCTATAGAGGCTCTTAAGAAAGTTCTCCATGATAGTGATCAAGGTGTTAACCTCTTGCATGGTATTACTCATCTTGCACATTACAATGTTAAGCCTTTAACTCAAGAGGCTCAAGATTTAGGTTTCACTGCTCCTATCACTAGTGTTGAACCTCTTTCTAATCCTTTACCTAGTATTCCTATCTATACTCCTCCTTTGGTGACTATGACGGTTCCCTCTATTCCTATGAGTGTTCCTCCCATGTCCCTTCCTACATCACAACCTTCATATCATAGTGTTCCTTTCACTTATTCCACTCCACTTCCAACTGTAGTTCCTAGTGTTCCTCCAATTGTGTCTTCTATTCCTGTAGCTTCTTACACTTTACCTAGTGTGTCTAATGTTGCTATTCCTCCTATTTTCTCTACTAATTCCACCATCATTAGTTTGGCTCAAACCATATCATCCTTACAACAACTTGCTTCCTTAACTCAAAACAAGTTTAGTATTCCTACATGTGACATGGGAAGTCCCTTGTCTAGGGATATTATCTGAACTCCTGTTCCTCAACAAGTCGATATGCCTCATCTTGAGAATTATAATGGAAAGGGAGATCCTATTCATCATGTTAAAACATTCCAAATCCTTTGTAGTGATTATTCCCATGACCATAGGATTTTATCCAAACTGTTTGCTCGAACCTTTCATGACAAGGCCTTACAGTGGTATTGTTCCTTGCCTCCTTATTCAATTGATTCCTTTCCACAACTTGCTAATGCCTTTATTCAACAATTTCAAAACAATATTGGCCTGCGAGTGTCTTTGACAGATTTAATGCATTGTAAACAAAGTGCTAAAGAAAAATTGACTGAATTTATTGGTAGATTTAAGCATTTGCATGCTCAGATTTCTTATCCTATTCCTGATATTGATATTCAATGTATGTTTATTTCAAATTTGCAAAAGGATATTAGAGATAAGATTCTGCTTACTGAATTTACCTCTTTTCAACAACTTTGTGCAGCGCTTCATCATTATCAATTACAAGTGAGTCAATTTGAGAGCACCACTCCAATGGCTCCTGTTCTTGTTGATAAGAGTGATGCTGCTCCTAATCCAAATAAGTTTCAAAAATTCAATAATTATGTCAAGATAAACAAACAAGCAAATGCAGTTGTTGATCAGGTTGTTGTTGCATCTCATAATGCCACTTCTGCATCCACTACTTTTTTATTAAATCATACATTTACTCCTCTTACTGAAACTTTACATGCTATTATGAATAGGTTGTTTGCTGCTAATATGATTACTTTACCTCCTATTCGACCTCTTTTACCTACTACGATTGCATCTAAATCTTTTGATCAAAATGATTTTTGTCAATATCATCGTCAGAATGGTCATGATACTGAGAGATGTTATTCTTTAAAACATAAGGTCCAAGATCTCATTGATGCTAAAGCTTTATCTATTGATAATTTGGATAGTAGTAGGATTCAATCTGTCTCTCCTCCTAACCAGAACCTTCAAAGCTATACGAATCCTTTACCTATGCATGATACTAATACTATTGCTCAACCATCTGTTATGGAAATTGTATATGATTCAAAGATGGATGATCTTAATCATGTTGTTAATCAAGCGAAGCATGTTGCTAAGTCTATATCTCCACCTCAACCTTCACTTCAAGTTCTATCTCAGCCTCTAGTTAAACCTAAACCTCAAGTAAAACCTCAACCTAAACCTCAACAACAATTTAAGGATAAAAGACCTTGGGAACTTTTGATTACCTTTGATGATTCTGAGATTATTAAGGCTCCTGATGGTCCCCTTTACATTGCTACTAGGGTTTCTCAGATACCTACTCGTGGTTGTCTTGTTAATCCTACCTCCTTAGTCAATGTTATCACTGAAGAAAATATTTTTATGAAAAGCTTACAATGTGACTTCTATGATACATCGGATGTGTGGATTCAAAATTGTAATGGTTTTCCTTATCCCTCATTTGGTTCTATTACTTTACCGGTTGAACTTTTTGGAAAACTTGTGAACACTACCTTTGTTGTGGTTCCTACTTCTAATCAATTTCAAGTTAAGCTAGGTTTGCCTTGGTTAACTCCCATGCATGATGTTGCTTCACCTATACATAAGTTTCTTAAGTTCATTCATGATGGTGAAGTGAAGATGATCAATCATAGCCTATATCGACCTTCTAGGCCTAGAGATTGTGCTACTTTGGATTTCTTTTGGCCTTCATTACCTAATTCATGTCCTCCTTGCCCTGATAATCTTTTTCAATCATATCAAGCCTATAAGCATCGTAAGATTCTTCAATTAAGCATACCTCCTATGGATCTTAATCATGGTCTTTTACCTACACCTTCGATACCTCCTTCAACTATGGTTTCTTGTTCTATTAATCAAGTTCCTCCTACTAAATCTATCAAAGATCCTATGATTGCTCCTCCTATGGTTGATAATCCTATTGATCTTCCTACATAACCTATGAAGGATCTTGCGATTGTTCCTCCTAGTTCTCAACCTATTTCAAATAAATCAAAATGTAACTGATCTACTAATGAACGTTGTAAAAAGCATCATGCTCATGCTAAAGCTAAAAGATCTCTACTTTCTGCACATACACCTATGCATAATGTTGTTACTAATAATGATGTTCACATGCATGATTATGATGATTCTATTCATATCTTAGATCCTATTTTGATTAATTTGGATGATGAAGATACTCTTGATGATACTAATAATGTTACTAATGAATATGAGACTATTGACATTGACATTGATTTGCCAAATATGCTTTCATCTCAGTTAACTCTTACACCTAGTGTCGAACATAGTGATTCTCAAGAGGATCCTTGTTTGGAATTGGCTATCATTCCTACTATATTGGATATAGTCCCTCTTGCGATTTACCCACCTACCCTAAATGATATACAATGAGATGGGGAAAGTAGGTGGCACGCTTGATCGGCTTGTCCTTCATGGTAGTTTTGTTGTGTTTTTTCCTATTGTACTATGCTTCTCCCATAATGTGATTGCTAAATGTTGTTAGATTCTTTTATACGATCCTTGTTACTCAGTTGGTACAAGGTGATGAAGGAATCAAAACTATTGTTCAAATTCCTCTATATGTATATATATTCTTCTATGCATTGTTCAATGTTATGTTGTAACTATGCTATTGTTCGTAAATGTTTCCTTGTATAATCTGCCTGGATTCGAGACATGGTAGCACTAAATCATTTTGGTCTCCATGTCATGGTCTGAAAAGATTCTTCTTCATATATCTTATGTGATCTTTCCTCCTTTGTGATTGTAGTTCTACTTGCTTTGGGGAATGATGTCAATTCATTTGCAATAATATCATATATATATATTATCTTATGATCATATTGACCCCATGGTAGGTAGATCCCTTCCGTGTTCTCTGTATGTTTCTATGATATTTCCCTTGATTTTTCTTCATGTAGGGGCATCTCGACATGGAAACGTAATCAGTGGAGTTGTTTATGTTTCCTTTAAAGCCATTGCTCTTGTTAAAGTGTCAGCAATGAATTTAACATGGGGGCATACGCTCTGCTCACTTATTACACACATGCACTTATGAAAAATTCAAAACATGTTAAATATTCTAAAGGTAATGCACATAAGTTGCTAAATCCTGAGGAAGACATGCACTTTAAATTTACTTTTCAATCTTTCTTTTTGGATTAATAACTAATCCTTAAAGTATGGATTTATATTAGGATCTCTTGATCCCTCCAGTTTCAAATACACATATATTGTGATCCCTTAAATTCGGAAGTGTCCTTAAGACTGGATCTCTTTTGTTTTTTTATTTATTCTTATGGAATAGAATATTCCTAAGGATAAATCCTTGGTGGGTTGACTAGTGAGTAGCCACATTCACTAGTCGGTTCAATTCCATCTTTCTAGTTGCACCTTTTTCCTGTGTGGTTCACAATGGTACATAAGTTCTCATTGGGCAAGGTAATCACACTTTTTCTTTTTCTCTTTAGAGATGTCTCTCTTATCTGTGATCTAAGAGTTGATGAAGAATTGAGTCCTTGGGGGCTTGGGATTTCTCTTTGTCCCTTAGATTATGATAAGATTATCTTGTTATTTTTATCTCCTTTACCAAGAGTTTGCATCAAGTCCATACTCTTGCTAAAGTGGGGGCTTAATGTATCATCTTAAAATGGAAGCACTTCCATGTTAAGAGCATTTAGCCCTCTGGGTAAATGGTTTTGGGTCATGTTAAGCACCTTGATTGGGTCTTTGCATGTATTTGGCTTTCTCCCCACTTTCCACTTCTTCTCTACACTTGATTTCTTCATTTTAGGTGAAATTAGGGTTAAGGTCTTAAGGACTTTCCTAATTTTCCCTCTTCCATGGCTCTATTTTCTAGGTAGGGTTCAATAATGAGACCTCCTAGTCCTTAATCACATCATTCTGAGGACTTTTTGTTTGTTCCTAACACTAGGTCCTGTTCAGATATCAAATCCTGCATCTCTGGCATCTCCTGGAACCTCTACTACAAATCTTGACAAAGTTAGGGTTTGAGGTCAAAGTCGACCTTGACCTTGACTAGGTCAGGGTCGACCTCAACCTTGACCTCTTCCTACCAGGATTTCAAAATCTCATTTTCCGGTAATTTAGCTTTCAAGAAAGTTATTTCTCCACTTCCGGGTTGGCTGTTTCGGGCTCCGAAATGGTAAATCCTTTAATGATATTTAATCAAGGTATATTTTTTAAAGGTGAGGACCTAATTGGGATTTAATTCTTGAAGGTGGCCCATCTAGAGGACTGTGCCCTAGATCACTATAAAAGGAGGCCTTCCTCTCTCATTTTAATATCAAGTTTTCTCAATCAAGTATTTAGAGCTCTCAAGTGCAAGCAAGTCTTCAAGCATTCAAGTGTTCAAGT
>BSBK01004865.1:60000-120295 GCA_027943335.1 Chamaecyparis obtusa
CTTACATTCTTTATATGTAAGAAAATATAAATTTATCTACCTAGGATCATTGAGTAAGACATATTGGGTATGTGCAGGATCATGGTATGCCAAACTAGGCCCTTAAGTGGCAATGAAAATTCAAAAAAATAGGTTTAGGCAAGTTGACATAAAAATTTGAATAAGTTATAAATATTATATCAAAAATATGTAAGAAGAGAATCTGTAGAAAATTGAATTTAGTTTCTAAGATACTAGACCTTTTAAAAATAATTATTATTATATTATGATTTTTCTTCTACAACTTTTCCAGAATACAAAAACTCTCGTGTCTGACCATGTTAAATTAGTCTAAACTTTATCAAATTGAATTTATTTTGTATTTTTCTTATAGTAGGAAAAGCATAGAATGTGACACATATTTTGCATTTAAAAAATGTTATACAGTTTGAAAGTTATAGCTATTTTTCAATAAGTCTATCAATCAGGACTAGAAAGATAACAAGTAGGTGTATGTCTGACCACATTAAACAAAATCAAATGATAATATTCTTTTTTAAAATTATAGATAAAATTAGTAGACTCGTGTTTGGATGTGATGTATATTTTTTTATATATTTTTTTCAAGTAAATAATTAATTAGATTTTTCTGCTAGAAATTTTTGTGAATATAAAAACTCTCATGTCTGACCACCTTAACTTAGTCTAAACTTCATCAAATTGAAAGAATTATTTATTATTATTGTATTAGGTGAAGCATAGAATGTGATGTATATTTCAATTTTCAAAAATGTTATATTGTTTAAAAGTTATAGTTTTTTTTCAAAGAATCTATCAATCAGGACTTCTTTTTCACATTGCCACTTTTTGGCATACCATGATCCTGGACATACCCTATTATAGGAGAAAAATGATCTATAGCTCAATGAAAACTAGTTTTGCCTAAATATCTTAGGTATATTTCATTACTCTTTATGGAATGAAGCATGTGGCATAAATTATGTCAGAAGGAAACCTTGAAATACTATTATTGATATTGAAAAGACCTAAATAAATATATAAATGCTACCATTCATATACATGATAAGCAGAAAGAAAACCCTAAGATATAGAATCTATGTAAATAACTATTCATTATTTTCTTGTTTCAGAGGAAATTGTTCCTAATTTACATGTTTGTTAAGTATGAACACATTGTACTTATTTCAATTTTCAACTATTGTCACTATAGCTAGTGTAAGAATAGAACCTTTCCCACAAACTATTCTCCCATAGGAATAGAACCTTTCCCACAAACTCTCATGAATGTGTTGTTACCCATCAAAATATTAGGAGAATTACAAGGCTCAATAGAAGAAAACATATGCATAGAAAATGCCATATGATGTGATGCTCCTGAATCAAGAAGCCATTTACCTTGCTCAGGATGTGTGGAAGCCATGAGTGCTTATCCTTTACCTTTATCTTTGGATGATGATGAAGATGTAGAAGCTGCCAAATGTGTAGAAGAAGGAGTAGACACTGATGAGGGAAACTTAATGTTGTGTTTCTGAATAATGTGAGTTAGCTCATCAATCTTCTTTTGAAAACATTTATGATCATCATGTCCTAACTTTTGACAATATGCACATTTATCTCTCTTTCTTCTAGATGATTCCTCTCTTGAAGAGGACTTGGATTCAGTACTTTTTGGTGAAGAAGATTCATTACCTTTGTCATGAGGCTTAGGATCCTTATTGTGTTTAATTCCTTTTCCATTAGAAGCCTTTGAAGTAGACTCACTTGCAATCAATGCTTGATGTGTGGAAGGCTTCAACTGACTAATGTGTGCCAACTTTGCTTGTTCCCTTGTGAGCACCGCTGCAAATTCATCAAGAGAGGGCAATTTGTATGCACTACCAAGAGCATCCATAGTAGCATAGAATGTAGAAACAAAGATAGAATAATTAGGACCAAGCTTGGAAAGAATAGAAAAGATCAATTATTCATCCCCTTTAACAATGCCACATGAAGAGAGCTCTGATCTAATAGTATTGAACTTAGAGAAAAAATCTTGAATATTATCAAAATTGTATGCACCCTAAAATGGTCGCCTAGACTTTGGGCCCCTATTTCTGCAATTTATCAAATCCCTGAATCAATATTTTCAAAAATCAACATTTATCAATTATATCAATTTCCTTGATCAAATCATAATCAATTCAATATTTCCTAAGGTTTGAACCTTATTTAATTTAAAAGAGAAATAAAAATAAAAATCTTATTTAATTAAAAGAACATGCTCTCTTTTAATTAAATAATAAAATCACTTTATCCTAAGCCTTTATTTAATTAAAAGGAATTTCCTCCCCTTTTATTTAAATAAAAAATCTCCACTTTTCTTCTTATCCTTGTTGCACAAATAAAACATTTAATTCTTATTTATAAAGAAAAATAAAATAAAAAATAAAAGAAAAGCACTTTTTGTCTCACATGGACATAAATTAAATGCTCAACATAAAGTAAATGCTTCTAATTTTCCTATTGGAGGATATTTGTGCACAAGGATCAAGCTTCTTTTTTTCTCCACCGTTGATTAAATCTTTTGCCTCTTAATCTCCATGGTCCATTATTTTTCACTTCCTATAAAAGAAGAGCTCCCTTCCTTATTTGTAGACACCATACATACTTGAATTATTATGCTATAGGTTTTTGAAGCTTTTGGAGATATTCTTGCATCAAGTTTTGAAGATTTGGAGCATCATTGGCATTCATCTTGCATCTACATCACATCTTAGCTTGCATCATAGTTGCATCATCATGGTATCATTTCCTTTCATGTTTTAGATTAATCTCACATAGTTTAATTAGAGGGTTTGTAACTCTTTCATTTCCATTTTCATAGCTTAATTGCATCATTTGCATTCTCATATAGATTTGCATTGCATTGCATACATTTGGTTTCATTGGAGATATTGGCATTCTTGCCCTTATTTTCATTGTAAATCTCTCATTGTATGGTTGACTAGCAAGGTCATGAGTTTATAGCTCAGCTGAGAGCAATTTTACAAATCTTGCAACTCCATGCATAAAGAGCTATGGATCGATTTGTGAGGGCTCATTCTTGAGTTTTCTTGCATGTAAGGATTCATAGAAGTGTGACAATATTTTAACACACATTTTTGGTGCCCACTATGGGGCAACCCACCTCTTGCATGCTGGTTTTGATTATTTTTGGAGCTAACTCTTGTGCAGATTTGTTTGGAGATGAAAAATCCTAGATTTGAAAGATTTGATCATATCTCCCAAATGGCTTGGTATTTTGGTCTGAAAATATTTTTGTAGGTTGGTGACATATCAAAGAAGCCCTAAAAAAAATTTCAAAATTTTCAAAGGTGATTTGTTTTTTTATGATTTTTTCTTGATTTTTCATAAAAAATCAATTTTTGGTGTAAATCAGTGTATTTTTCAGAAATTTTTACATTTCTAGAAAGGTCTTGAAATGATATAGGGGGTCCATTCATTGTGTTTTTAATTTAGAAATCATATCATAGCTCATTTGGTCAATTTATAAAAACTAGTCTATTTTGGTAAAATAGGTCTCTAGGGCACAAGTGAAAAGATTTTTCTAAATTTTTTTACATTTTTGGAAAGCTCTCTATTTCTTGATAGAGGTCTTTTTTCTGCATTTTGGGTTTAGGGTCAGAATTCATGTGGTAAAAATCAGATCTTGTTGACTAGGTTAAATGCAAAAAAAATAAAATTTTGTGATGGGTATGCACTTATTTTTCATTGTTCATTGCATGATATGAGTTATCATTTGGATCATTTGCTGGTTATCATTGCTCCTAACAATTGATTTTTAGATCTAACCCTAGGGTTTGCATAAGTTGGATATACATTGCATATGTTGTTTGCTTGTTTTCTTGTCTTGTTCATTTGAAGGTGCATGACTTGCTTTCATGAAAAATGCTTAAAACAAACAAAAAAAAGGTGAAATCTACTAAGCGCGTTGCGTTGGACTTGAGGTATTTTGTTACAACTCTACAAAATTTGGATCTTGGGATTAAAATTGAACCTCTCATGTGTTTGGCTTGAGTGTTTACATGCTTTCATAGAACACATTTCAATTGATGCTCTTAATGGGAAATGAATGAACATAGATTTGCTTCCATACAGTTTTGTGTAAGTGAATGCTTGTGTTTAAACCTTAAGTAATTCTTGGTTCCAATATCAAATATCTCATTGAGTGATTGAGGGCATGGATTCATTCCTTGTTTACATAGGGAGTTAAATGCACCACTTTGTGGACTCACTCTATGTTTGCTTGAAAAGTTAAATATTCCATTGAGTCAACCCTTTGTCATTTGTGAGTAGTATTGATAAGCAACTTTAGATTACTTGTGATTGATCTAGATTTCTATCTTGGGTTATTGGACTCGCTAATCTGTCAGCCCCTCATTTCTGCCCCGTGGTTGCAAGATCAGTGCCACATTAAAGGGGAGGGGTTTACAGGAAAGAAGCGTTAATTTCTCCACTAGGCAACCCTTTTGTGCTTTTTGGAACTCACTTATTTTCTAAGGTGTGGACTCACTTTGAGTTTGTGTGAAGGGTTAAGTGTTCAACCTTTTTGGACTCACTTCACATTCTCTTGAAGGGTTAAATGTTCCACTTTTGGACTCGCTTCACATTATCTTAAAGGGTTAAATGTTCCACTTTTGGACTCACTTCACATTTACTTGAAGAGTTAAGTGTTCCACCTTTAGTGCTCTAAATACTTTTGATAGTGAATTACTTAGTTTTTATTTCTAGAAGGCCTGCTTGGGGACACATCACCTCAAGGGACGACCTTAACTCCTATGTTTCGGCGGAGTATAAATATCAGGAGGTGAATCCAAAGACACCTCTCTTGGGAATTGAGTTTGATATCACTCTTGGCTAAGCCTCAAAGAACTTTATACCTTTGAGAAGTGAAGGAGGAGATTTGGGTTACCGTCTTCCCCCAGCTGTGTGATTTCGGATTCTTCTCATCTACGGATTTGGGCCTCACGTACCTTGCGTATATTGAGGACTCCTTTTAGAAAGCCACGTATATCCTTGTAGACAACTTTTTAAGGTGTTATTGTGTTCTATGTGCCTGCTAAAACATTTTCAAGAACATACACAAGTAGAATCTTTAAGGAGTAGCATACTAAGTCACTATCTCTATTCATGTGCAAGGTTGCTTTGTCTCTTGGTCATTGCTTGAAGACTATTTTCTTGAACTCCCTGGTTGTTGTTCTATGTGCTTGATCATCATTGCGGAATCTTTTGAAAGATCTATTTAGAATATTGAAACTAAGTTCCATCCTGCTGTAGTGAGTTCTCCTTAGAAGCTTGGTCTTCCTTGGTCAGTCCAGGTCAGATCCTAAGTGTTGTCATGTTGCTCAACATCTCAATGAACATTATGGTATCAATTGCACAAGATGACTCTTAGTCTTCTTCTTTCTTCTCCATTTCCCATGTTCTTCTAAAGTCTTCTATTCCCATGGGAAATTATTCTTCTTCTTCTTGATTCTTTTCCTCTTACTATCTAGTCTACCTTCTTCTATTCATCTATTCATTTCTTCCATGCTTGATTCCTCCTTTTCTATAACCATGAATCTTGACTATCTGGTTTTGGAACCTTTATTAAGAATAGATGATCTTGAGCTCATTGACATATTCAAAAAGTTTTGTTCCTCCAAAATTCTCATGAGTGATGAATTTATAGAAAAAATAAAAGAAAAGATGATTAAATCAGATGTCTTTGCTAGAATCATAAACATGATCATATCACAATCTTCTTCTTCCAAATATTCTTCATCTTCTAAATCTTCTCATCATTCTTCATCTTCTAAATCTTACCATGACTCTTCTAAACATTATTCACATTCTTCATTATCCAAGTCTTCTTCTTCCACTAATTCTTCAATTTCCTCTTCTTCACGATCTCATTCTTCTTCTACTTCTTCAAAGAGTCTTACTTCTCTTCACAAGACATACCATAATGAGCACCGTGATAGTCCTTATGATACCTCTTCCATGAAGAGTGATGCACCCACCTATGATGACTATGATGATGGACAATGTAGTGATGCCTATGACACCTCTATTCCTAAGAGTCCTCCTAGTCATGTCCTTGTGCTTACTGGAAATGGGTCCTCATGTTGGAAAGATTGTGATGGTGATCCGTATGATTCAGATTTTGAAAGAAACTTTGATGATTTTTGTGAACAATACCTTAATTATGATCCATCTACTACTTCTGAGGACTATAAAATGCACCGTACTAATTTGAAATGTAAATATTATAAGAATCCTTCCTCTAAGGACATTCATGCTGAAAATAAAGATGACACTCTCAAGCAAGATCATGTTAATGCTAAACCTTTGTCTTGTGATGGTTCACTTCCATCCCCTACTTCATCCAATACCCACACGCTTGCTTTTGAGTCTTCCAAATCTTTCATAAATCCTTCACCCAACAAAGATCCTAAGGCTTTTCATGTGGTTCCCTATAATTATTCTCAAGGGCTATCTCTTAAAGAAACTCAAGCTAACCTTCACTTGGCTTCAAATACTTCTAATAATGCTAAACCTAAAGAGCCTAAGCCTTTATGTGCTATAATTCCTACTTCAGCTAGTCCTTCGCCATCTCCTCCAAAGTCTTCCATACAATTCCAACCTGCTTCCTTGTCCTTAGAAGTGGATCCATGTCAAGAAGACTCTAAAAATGATAAAGAAAAAAATATAAAAAAAGATCAAGATCAAGAACCCTCCATATCATCCAATTCTCTTCATGATGTATCTTCTCCATTGCATGGTTCTTTTGATCCTCTACGCTCTTCCGCATTCATTCCACCATCTCCTAAGCAAGATCAAGCTACTACTTACACCGTTGAGCTTATTGATAATCAAAATAACCTTACCACACTTGCGCTTTCCAAAGATGATACTTCCATTAAGGTTATTAAAAATGGTGTTGTTACTTCTGATGTTAAGCCTATTGAAAATTCAAAGCAAAATGATACGCTTACGCTATCCAAAGATCCTTGTCAAGATCAAAGTCTTCCATCTTCTTGTTCTACCACTCCATGTTCACTTTCGCTTTTTACTCTTCCTAAATCTTTGCAAGCTTTGAACAATCCTATCAAATAAGGTGCTCCTATTCAAGATGTCCAAGATCTTGTTGAAAATTCTAATGCTCACTCTAAAGATGTTGATATCCTTGGTTGTGATATAGATGTTGATGAACTTATTGATTATCCTTTTGCATCTTCCACATCTATCCTTGGACCTCCTCCACCAATACTAAGGGCTTCATGTCTTCCTTCCATCTTGGGCCCTTATATCCCTCCATCTCCTATCTTTCCTCAAGATCAACATAGATGCACACCCTTGAATCCTTTTCATCCACCCACCCATCTAAACCAGTCATATTATCCTTCTTCCTCCATAAGTCTCAAGTCTTTTGAAAGTAACTTGAATGTTCAATATAAGAAAAAGAAGCAATATAAGAATCCATCAAAAAAAGATCACCATGTCTCCTCTAATCGACATGGAAACATAAAGTCAAAAGAGATATCTAAGAAGAAAACTACAAGGCAAGTATGGGTTCCAAAATCCATCATTGAAGATATTCTCTCTAAATCATCAAAAGTAAATGAAAATCCTAAGGCTATATGGATTCCAAAGTGTCTCTTGAGAGAGTCTAATATTGAACAAAAAGTGAAGTTGACATTCAAGCTTCCAAAGGCTTCCACTTCATCTTCTTCCAAAAATATTCTTCCATTCCATGCACCTAAACCGCAACCTCTGTTAAATATTCACCATATTCCTTCACGAATTCTTTCATTCAAGTTTCCTCCACCCTCTCGCCACCCTTTAAGGTGTGTGTTGATGTTGATCTTGCCTTCCTTTCCATCTACCTTTTAACAATCCTTCCATTCATTATCCTTCTACCTTCTATCCTTTTTCCTCATTTGCCTATTCCTCCTATCTTCCAACCTCACTCGCTTTACATAAAACCTTATCCTCCATTTTTTCTCTTCCATCTCCCTTTCCCTATCAGCATCTTTAAGCATATCATTTTGAATCCTTGGCATATCATGATTTATCCTTTCAAGGAGCTTTATCTGAAAAGCTTGCTTTCTTCCAAAAAAGATAAAATTCAAAAAAATAGAAAAATGAAAAAAAAGAAAAAAGAAAAAAAAAAAGGAAAAAAATTGAAAATGTGCCATGGTGAAAACTTGGAAATAGGCACCTTGGTAGCAAAACTAAAGAGAAATAAATTCATCCTATGGTGAAAACCACTCCCTTGTGGTGCCTTGGATAAGTACCATGATGAAAACCTGGAAATCAGGCATCATGCGTAGTTCTTCTACATTTTTCATCAATTCCATCTTCTCTCTTTGATCTTGACAATGTTGACCTATACGCGAACATTTGGCTATCTTGTGAGCTACCTTATGATGATCTTGCTTTCATTCCATTCATGTTTTGCCTTCGTATTTTCCTTCATTCATTCTATCCTTTTGCTATCTTTTTCCCCCTTGGACTTGATCTAATAAAAAAGAGTAAACATGATGCTATGAAGCCTCTTGACATGTCTACTCCTTTGGACTGCATCCCTTCCTTCTTTTGCAGTGCGCTTTCATGACTTATCATATGCTAGTCTTTCATTTCTTATCCAAATGTGCTTTGTATGACATTTTTTTCCCTAGCTTGGGTACTCTTGAGGAGTTTTCCTTTGAGGATTTCTTCCCTCCATTTGCCTTCATTCTCCTTTCCTCTATCTCATTCACTAGCTTGCTAATCTCTCTTGTTCCCCACATTTCTAGGTATTGGGACTACACAATGTGATCTTGCTAAAAGAGTTTGATGCCCATTCTGTCTGGGGGCATCCTTTGTACATATTTTATGGTCTTGAAAAAATACCAAAAAAATTGATATATGATGCTGAAAAAATCCTAAAAAGCATAAAAAGTCCTGAAAAAATACAAAAAAATCAAAAAATTTAAAAATTCAAAAAAAAAGAAAAAAGAAAAAGTGCCTTGGTGAAAACTTGGAAACAGGCGCCTTAGTAGCAAAAAATCCAAAAAAATGAAAAAAAGAGAAAAAATTGTAATAAATCCAAGTGGTGAAAACCTAGAAATAGACGCTACTTGAGGCCTTTGCACCCCTATTTGTTAGCATGCATCCTCGACACTTAGCCACTTTCCATCATGCCTTGACCTTATTGATCTTTATTTTTGTCTAGGGGGCATAACTGTTAGCATAGGTCCTTTAGGTGCGTTTGTCTCTTGGGGCATTTCACAATAGGTGTTTTTCAACACCACCCCAAATAGTGTTTTTCAACACTACCCTTGCGTCGAGTGTTTCTTAACACTTATCAGATGTCTTACCCAATAGTCTGAGTATGATGTGATATTTCTCATTTTCAAATGTGATAACTAGAGTCTGACTCTATGACCAACACACACGAACTTAAACAATCAATTCGCTTGAGATATGGTGACTTTACTTTTCTTTGTGCTGTCTATGAGAATTTCTTTGATGAGTGGTCTCTCCCTGAGAAGTTTTTGATGATGCATAGCTAGAAGAATGAGGGTATGAGAACATGTTTTATTTCTTTATCTACTTGTGGGTATCTTTTGTTGGTCCTACCTGTCATGAGCATTTATGCTAGTCTTACTTAACACTATGGATTGACAAGGTATTATCCTTGACTGTTTTGAGAGTGCATGCTTCTAGTTATCCTGACTTTCATGTGTCTTGATACAAACATAATCTCGCCATATCAAATTTAGGTAATCTCACTACATTAGTCATCTTGACCTCCATGTCTTTGATGCCTAGGTGGGATTTCCACATTTCTATCTGATAAAGATCATATTCATATCCACATAGTTATGCTAGTGTGCATTGTCTAATCTTGCGATGCTACCAATAATGCTCGATGATGATAATTAGATGTCTATAAGCGTTGTGACCTTGCACGTCAACCACTTTCATAGTAGCTTGCATTCTTAGGTTCATCATAGTTTAGTTTTTGCATCTTGCATATGGAAAGAGCTCTCTTTTTTATCATCTACGGACTAGTTGGTCAACTGTGCTCATTTTCTGATTCTTCTTGATCATATCTTTCATTTTTGGTCTTTCATGTCACATCATTTTCTATCCATTTCGGACTCGAAACTGAAATCCAAGTCGTGTTGACTGACCATTTGAGGCATAATTCTTCAATCTTTGATGGAATTTCTTCCTTTCCATGTCTTCCAAACTTCTAGTCTTTCATTCACCCCTTTCGCTTCCTCTCTCTGAGGTTTGACTAAATCTTTATCCTATATCTTTCCCAGTCAAACCTAGTCAACCTGGGGCATATCTTTACTATTTGATGGTTATCCTATCATGCTCCATCCTTCAATTATGATTTATTGTGACTTGATCAAGTTTATCAGTTTGATGTTCTCCTCTACCTGATTTCAATTTTGATTTCGAGGGGGTAGTACCTATCAGCTATAATCTTTGATTCAACTTTATCATTCAGCTCAGCTTGAGATTCTTATTTTTAGACTTGATTATCACCTAGCAGCGACGGTGGTGATTTTGTCTTTCAATTTTTATCTCCTATTTTTTAGACTTGATTATTGCCTAGTAGTGACAGTGATAGTTTTGTCTAAGGCTTGATTTGCACCTAGCAGCGATGGTGTTGGTCTGGTCTTTTGCTTATGCTTGTCCTGATGTGTTTCCAAAATGAACACACATCTGGGTTGTTTTGTGATCCCAAATCGATCTCACATTTTAATTCTTCTTTGACTGCATGTGATCCCAAATCGATCTCACTTTTGTCAAAGAGGGGCAAATGTATGCACCCTAAAATGGTCGCCTAGACTTTGGGCCCCTATTTCTGCAATTTATCAAATCCCTGAATCAATATTTTCAAAAATCAACATTTATCAATTATATCAATTTCCTTGATCAAATCATAATCAATTCAATATTTCCTAAGGTTTGAGCCTTATTTAATTTAAAAGAGAAATAAAAATAAAAATCTTATTTAATTAAGAGAACATGCTCTTTTTTAATTAATTAAAAATCTCTTTTAATTAAATAATAAAATCACTTTATCCTAAGCCTTTATTTAATTAAAAGGAATTTCCTCCCCTTTTATTTAAATAAAAAATCTCCACTTTTCTTCTTATCCTTGTTGCACAAATAAAACATTTAATTCTTATTTATAAAGAAAAATAAAATGAAAAATAAAAGAAAAGCACTTTTTGTCTCACATGGACATAAATTAAATGCTCAACATAAAATAAATGCTTCTAATTTTCCTATTGGAGGATATTTGTGCACAAGGATCAAGCTTCTTTTTTTCTCCACCGTTGATTAAATCTTTTGCCTCTTAATCTCCATGGTCCATTGTTTTTCACTTCCTATAAAAGAAGAGCTCTCTTCCTCATTTGCACACACCATACATACTTGAATTATTATGCTACAGGTTTTTGAAGCTTTTGGAGATATTCTTGCATCAAGTTTTGAAGATTTGGAGCATCATTGGCATTCATCTTGCATCTACATCACATCTTATCTTGCATCATAGTTGCATCATCATGGTATCATTTCCTTTCATGTTTTAGATTAATCTCACATAGTTTAATTAGAGGGTTTGTAACTCTTTCATTTCTATTTTCATAGCTTAATTGCATCTTCATTCTCATAAGATTAATTTGCATTCTCATATAGATTTGCATTGCATTACATACATTTGGTTTCATTGGAGATATTGGCATTCTTGCCCTTGTTTTCATTGTAAATCTCTCATTGTATGGTTGACTAGCAAGGTCATGAGTTTATAGCTCTAGCTGAGAGCAATTTTACAAATCTTGCAACTCCATGCATAGAGAGCTATGGATTGATTTGTGAGGGCTCATTCTTGAGTTTTCTTGCATGTAAGGATTCATAGAAGTGTGACAACATTTTAGCACAAAAAAATCACTAGGATTAAGACTTATGAGATCATTCTCTAATCTGAATTTCCTCATTCTATCAGGTTTACCAAAGAGTCATTCCAATGTGATCAAAGCATCATGAGGATTTGTGCAAGATTCAATATGAAAGAGCATGTCGTGAGAGATGGATGATCTAAGAGAGCCAAGTACTTTATCCCTTCGATCAAACTATTTTCACCTTTTGACAGTACCTGTTTGAGGTTCTTGATCCTGCCCAAGAGTCATTCTAAGCAATCCAAGACTCAACAGATGATCACTTAAAGAAACTTTCCATTCATGGTAGTTATATGGAGCGACAATTTTAACCTTTGAATTATTTATATTTCAACCAAATAATGACTGATAACTACTAATAACTCCTTCAAATGACTGATGCAAATCAGAAAATTGAAATCCAAGGATTAACCAAGTACAATTATAGCCCCAAAATGACCTATTTCTGAAAGTGATATATCTACCCAAAATCACTCAAATCTAATTTCATATCTGAAAAAGTAGATAAAAAATCATGCACTTTCAAAAAAAAATTCACCTCAAAATGTTACCCTATGTGCCCAAACGAAGCCCTGGAAGTTGCAAAAATTAGGAACACACAAGAATAGTCAACAAGATCTACAATTTTTGATAAATCTGGCCACCAAAATGCAAAATGAACACCACCACTAGAAAATTCACAAAATTCTACCCAATTTAAAAAGAAATTTCACCCGATTTGGAGTCCAGATGACCAAGTTATGGGCCCTCAAAGTTGGACTGTCAAACCAAAAATGAAAATGGTGAAGGTAGAGAATTTCCAAACCCTGATGATGTTAGCAGTTTAGGAGGTTAAATTTGACACTCATACGGCCGTAAAAAATACCCAAATTCGCCCTACTATGATGGCTAAATGGTTGTCAAATTTAAGATAGCAGAAACGGTGGCATAAGCAAAAAGCCTCTATCAGCTAACGTGGCAGCTAATGTGTCTGCTTGTACATGTGATGTGGCACCATACTCTACTGATGTGTCTTGTGGAATGTAGGATGCCACGTGGTAGTTTTCAGTTTGGGGTGTTGTGCAGAAGTGGCTTGGGTGAGTTGACTATTCTGCTATGTGGCGTGTGTTGGATGGATGGCAGACAACAGAGGTGGTGTCATTCGTGGCGTTCAGTGAGAACCATGTGGCACAATTAGGAGTGCCATGTGGTGTGCTCCTATTTGTAGTGGGGCATGTGACAGGGCACTAATGGGGCTCCGAGAAGAGGACTCGGCTGAGAAAAGGCTGCCGGTGGCGGATCGGGGTGGTAGCCGCTACGGGTGGGTCTACGGAAGCAGCACTAAGGACTACAAAGGAGACCACCGGTGGAGAGAGGTGGTGGTGTTGCTGAGTGCCCCGCTTGGAGGGCCGGGCGGTGGGATTTATTTATCCCACATCGGCTGTGGAAAGGGCTTGAGCCCTATTTAAATATGCAAACGTTGAAGTCTTAAACCAAAGAGCTCTGTGGGCTCAGGCTACCGTGGCTTCGATCTTGTGTTTCGCTTGCTACTCACTGATGATGTCACTATACGTGATGCGGCAAGTGTATAGAATTTTCTCTATCCTCTCAGTGGAAACAGGGCATGTACCAGGCCCAGAAAACAAATTTTTTGCATTAAAAAATCTGAAAATAATCAGAATTAAAAAAATAAAAAAAAAATTTAATTTTGAAAAATGTACCGGAGGTGTAGATCGGGTCATATGACTTGATTTGCAAAATTATTTTTCCTCGAATGGGACTTTCACCAAATATAGGTGAATTTATAGTCAATCTTAACCGAAACAGCCTCCCAAACGTAATGGTGAGGTCAAATATGCTCCAAGACACCTCTATCACACGCTGGATACCAGATCTAAGATTTGGACCTTCAAAGCTTGCATCAAGATCTCTTCAAATCAGCTGATCTAAAATGCTCCAATGGCTCTGATACCATGTAAGAATTTGCAAATAGCAAATATTGAACCAAGGATCTAGAGGTTGAAGAAAAGCGCAAGAGAGAAAATATGAATGCAAGGATGGATTGAATAGATCCAATGAATTGCTCAATGTTCAAAATGAGTGAAATGATTACATAATAGGCCTCCTTATATAGGAAAGGCGATATGAGAGAATGATAAGGAGCTGATAAGCTATCTCCTATGCTAGGTGTAATCACATGTCCACCAAATGTGGATCATCCTCCAATATGCAATAAAGTATGTGCATTGGATTAGGATGATAATGTGATAAGAGCACGAAAGGTGGATCTCACACACAACGAGGTATGTGAAGACAACTATCACACCAAAAGTGGAATTTCTCCTACACCATGTGCTTAATAGATGTGCACACTCCTAGGTGTCTCAATCAAAAATTACTATGCAATGCATTAACCTAAGTAAGATTAAGTAAAGTGTAATTAGGAATAATTAATTACACCAACAACTAGAAATACTTGGTGAATATGGAGTCTTGCAAAAATGTTTAATTTAGGAAAATATTGCTCTATTAGATAAATTTTAAGTATTATTTACTTATTTTAAATTAAACATTGGAAAATTCTTGAAAATGCCTAATGACAATACATTTCCACTACTACATTGCAAAATTTCCTTGCATATTGATGGTGATTTCTAATTTCATTCATTTATTTTTTGCTTCCCCAAGTAGTGAACATAAATTGTTCATTTAATGCCCTGGCTAGGAACCCTTGGAACATAGGGCCAAATATGCAATAAATAATTTTTTATTTTCTTGAAAAATATATGTAAATAACATCGCGAACATAAATGCAACCATAAAAATAATTCATAAGTTTTGGTTTGTGGTGATTGATCAGGAAAGTACTCTACACTTTTCATTTATTGTGGGGTTTGGAGCAATGACATGGGAAAATATTTTTAGGGTTAACTTGTTAACTGACATAAGTCTTGTTATAATGGCTTAGGGTTGGAATTTTTCTCAATATATGATAATTTCATAGCTTCTTGCAATGGTATTGAGTTGCAAGTGATTGTAGATTATAACAAGCTGAAATTCCTGGATAACAAGATTGGACTCTCTGTTTGGTGCACATAGCCCAGGATTGGGTGGACTCTGTTAAATATTTGTGTCATCTTGTTCTACTTATGTGTGATTTATTCCTTTCCATTATTGAATATATTTGCATGTAACTGTTAAACTTTTGTCTGGTAATCCTAACAAGTGGTATTAGATCAGGTTATTTTTTAGTTATCATCTGTAGGACGGTCTCACAATAGAGTGGGAGCAATGAAAAACAAGGGTAAGTTGAAGGTTCAAAAGTTTAATGGGTAGAACTTTTAGTTATGGAAAATTCTAATGGAGGACTATCTCTATCAGAAAGATTTATGGTGGCTATTGAGAGGAAAATCCAAGAAACTAATGTAGTAATGATTTCTGAGGATTGGGATACTTTGGATAGGAAGGCACTTGGTAGTATTCATTTATGCCTGCACAATCATTGGAATTCAATATTACACAAGAAAAGACAACTAAAGAGTTGATGGAAGCCCTAGCAAAGTTATATGAAATCTTTTTTGTTTCAAATAAGGTATTTCTTATGAAGTGCTTATTTAATATAAAAATGGTAGAAGGTAGGCTAGTTCCTGATATTTTTAAACGAGTTTAATACAATTACCAACCAATTATCTTCTCTTAATGTCAATTTTGATAAAGAAATTAGGGCTCTCTTGATTCTGTGCTCTTTGCCTCAAATCTAGAATGGCTTGGTAATGGCTATTAGTAATTCTAGTTCTTGTTCAAATAGCCTAAAATTTGATGATGTTGTTGGTGTTATTTTGAGTGAGAAAATTTGTAGGAAAATCTTAGGTGGATCCACACTAGGTAGCGTTTTGAATGTAGAAAGAAGAGGTAGATCAAGGGATAGAGGAAAGAATTATGGGGGTCATGGGAAATCCTAAGGAAAATCAAAGGGAAAGAGGTCTCAATCCAGAGGACCAAATGATTACTAGTACTATGGGAAACCAAGTCACAAGAAGAAAGATTGCTGGTCTTAGAAGAATAAATAAGGAGACAAACACAAAGGTAATAAGGAGGCAAATGTGGTAAGTAAAAAATCTAAAGAGGATGTTTTTCTTCTTTCCCTTGAAAATGTTGATATCAATTCATGGGTTCTAGATTCAGGGGCTTCATTTCATGCTACACCCATAGAAGTTATTTTATTGATTACATCTAAGGGGATTTTGGGCTAGTTTATTTGGCAGATAATGAACCTTGTCAGATTGTTGGAAAGGGAAGAATTAAGATTAAGTTGCAAAATGGGAATCATTGGCTACTACAAGAGGTAAGGCATGTTCCATGGATGCGTAGGAATTTGATTTCAGTAGGGAAACTAGGTGATGAAGGTTGCATAGTTACTTTTAATGACACAAATTAGAAGGTGTCAAAAGGTTCCTTTTTATTAGAAAAATGTGTGAAAGTAGGCACCTTATATCTTTGTACAAGTCATACTATTCCTTCTACTTTAATTGTTACAAAGAAAATACAATGTTAAGGGACAGTTGTTGTAGTTGAGTAGGTAGAATCTAAAATAGTCTCTATGGATTCTCAAACAACACTATGGCACAAAAGAATTGGGCACATGAGTGAAAAGGTCTAAAATTCATTAATTCAAAGAAATCTTTATCGGGTCTAAAATGTGTCAATATGGATTTTTGTGACAATTATGTGTATGGAAAACAAAAGAGAGGTAGTTTTCTAAAGAGTGGGAAGGAAAAGAAACATGAAAAGTTAGAGCTTGTGCATATAGATGTATGGGGACCAAATCAGGTATCTTCCCTTGGTGGATCATTGTATTATGTTACATTCATTGATGATGCAACTAGGAAAGTATGTATTTGTTTTCTTAGGCATAAATCTGATGTATTTGAAACTTTTTAAAAATGAAAAATCTTGGTTGAGAATGAGAATGGTAAAAGACTAAAATGTCTCATATCTGATAATGGTGGTGAGTATTGTAGCCATGATTTTGAAGAATATTGTTCCTCTAATGGTATTTGTGTTGGAAAGTGGTCAAAACATGCACACATATGCACATGTAGGTACATGCTTATATATGGAATGTTGTTGTTTATGGAAATACTTAACAGTTTTATGATTGAACACATATTGGATATATTTTTTTAAATGTAGTTGATGAAGGAAAAATGCCTAAGTCCACAAACTATTCATGTACAACCCAGTCTGACAGAAAAGATTAGTGAACTTCACATAAGCTTTATAAAGGCATGTGATCTTAGTGACATGCTTGCAGGACACCGATGAATACATGTGTACGGTTGCACATGTTAATATTGAGGGATCAAAGAGATATGTTTAGTTGATTGGATGCAAAGATAGTAAATAGAGCATAACATGTAAGTGATCAAAAAGCTCAACTCTGTGAATGATTGGATGGTTAGTTTTGGATGCTATCTTGGATCTAAGGTCAACTAATTATATTAATGAAGTATGCAATTTCACATTAAATAATATGTTGTTTAGCTAGAGTAATGTTGACTAGCTCTTGTAAATATACCTCTAACATGGTATAAGTATACATACACTTTTGTATGAGTGATGATGACATGGATGGATGTGAAATGTGAAGGCATCTAAGAGGCAAAGAAGAGATCAAGAGAAAGAAGAACAATAGGTGTTCTTCAAGGAACACTTTGTTAACACTTTGTATTCAGGACAACAGATTGGTTGTAAGTGTTGTTGCATATATTGTACACCCCTAAAAGGTTTTTTTTTCCTTTAATAGATCTAGGATCTTTAACAAGGTCAATTCCTTAAAAGGGATCTCACTGTATATATCCCCTAACAGGGATCTTCCTATATTGTAATAATCATCTCCTAAGTTCTAACATGGCTAGAACTCCTAACAGGGTTTCAAGATTCATATTGCAAAATTTAGTGGGTACCATCCCCACTGAGGTTTTTCCATTAATAGGGTTTCCTTGAAAACAAATATGGTATTAAATGAGTTATTCTATGTCTGGCTTTGTTGAATGGTTATCTATTTTATGTTACATCTTTATATGTTGGTAAATAAGTTGAAGAAGATTGAGAATTCGATAAAATATTGTACCATTGATTCACCTCCCCTTTCTATGTTACTGAATCCTAACAATTGGTATTAGAGCATTATACCCCTGAAAGAAAAGCTTAACAAATTTGGGGAGATCAAGATAGATTTGGAAAACTTGAAGAAGAATTATGAAATGGCCTTGGAAGATGTTGACATTGCTAATGTAGATAGAGTGGATCTAAAGTACAAGCTAAGGAAGGCAGATGAATTTATCAAGAAGTGGAAGCAACAAATTGAACATGAGAGAAAATTGAGAGATGATCTCACAGAGGCACAAACTGAGGAGCTATCAGATCAAGATCATATTGAGTAGCTAACAAATGAAAATTATTCCTTGAAGGATGAAATGGAAGTCACAAAATGGAACCTGATGAAATAAATTTATGTTGAAAAAAGAAGAAAAAGAAAAATTACAAAATGAACTATCAAACATGAAAGATAGATTGAAAACCTTGGAAGGTGAATTGAATACATTAAAAAAAAATATGAAAAGCTAGAAACACATTGTATCACCATTACTGGTGAACTTGATCAGACCAAAGGTTTCATTTAAAAACTTCACGAGAGCATAAATAAATTGGATGAGAAAATTGACATGCGGAAGCCTGTTGGAGACATGACAAGAGTAGGATTTAATGACAATCATAATTAGAGGAAAGATAGAGCTATGGTAAATCTTGAGTCACCTAAGAAGTCATATTCTGAGGCTATGATAAAAGAACCTTAGATACCTCCTTGCAAGGATGATGACAAGGATTGAAGTCACAAAGATCAAACAAAGAAACTAATAGAAAAAGGAATATCCTAAGTCCAATTTTACTGGTTTGTGTTTTAATTGCTATTTGTATGGACACAAAATAAGAGAATTGACAAAACCTAATATGAGGTTTAGTAGACTTACATATGATCACTTGAATGATTTTCTAAACAAATAAATGGAGAGAAGCTTGAATGAGGAAAATGTTGAAAAAGGTGAATGTAGTAAAGATGCAGAGCATAGTCAATCTGAGGATAAGGAAACCTGTAAAAAAAATGATATTATGCAAGACAATGTTTCTAATACTAGTAAGGATGAAGGTAAAAAGACCTTGGGAGAGGTTAAGAAACCTATTACCAGACCTAGAAATATTGTATGTTACAAATACAATAACTTTGGTCATATTGCCAAGTATTGCAAGTTGCAGATTGATTACAACCAATTGAAACCTAAGAAGAAGGTGACATGTTTCAATTGTGACAATGGTGGATATATTGTGAAGTATTAAATATTTAGAGGACTAGCGAAGAAGTCTTTTAGACCATTCTCAAAAGAAAAGGATCTGAATAAAGAAGTTAAAGAGCTAGCAGAATTAAAAGCATAATTCAAGGAGAAATGCGTCAAACAAAATGAACCTGTGGAGTTTGAAGTTAAGAAAGATAAAGAGAAGAGTGTGAGCACTCACAAGAGTCCTAAGATTATTGTGGAATCATTACTATGATGCATTGCATCACCATCATTTTGATGGGAAATGTATGTCGTAGGGGTAGCATGACAAATTAACACTAGTTGGATACAAAGCCCCTATATGGATGAGTTAAGATGTGTGAGCTTGAAGGAAACATAGTTTCTATGTTATGGGATCTTCAACAAGATCGGATATATTTTAAAGATGTCTGTGAGAAAATGTATCAATTTGAGCTAGCACTAGTTCCTTGTAGCTTTATGAGCATTTTTTGGGACTTGTGCCAAATTTTCTATAAGGGTAATAATTTAGTCGAATTACTCACAATTTACATTGATATTAGAAAGCATTGAAGATCTTGGAGTAGTATTTAGAGCTTGAAGAGTTTTCATTTGTGTTCGCAAAATCCTTACATGGTCGTGTGAGCTAGGTATTTGTGATTAACTCAAGAAATATTTGTAAATTGTAGTATAAAAGAAATTAGTATGCTTAAACCTAAGGTTTTCAACATTCTTGAAAGGAATAGATGCAAATTTATGATCCATCCCTTCAAATGTACCGAAGAGGATCAATAGGGTGTATTTTTGCATACCCCGGTTGGTGTTTTTTATGTTGAAGACATCAAGTCATATGTACATAACAAAATTGAGTTTATAGGCACTAAAAAGATATATGATGAAATGCTAGGGTTATACAATGCATATCAAACCATAAGAGAATAGTGTAGGAAGGTTCATGGGTTGTTGATTGTTAAATACATGGAGAGATTTGAATTTGATGAATTAGATTGGATCAAAATTGTGTTGAGTAGGATTCATGATGAATTCATATGGATTGGTGGAACCCCAACCAAAATCACCAAAGAACTATTGCATGATATCATTGGTTTACCTATGACAAGTAGACTACCTACAATATAAAATAACATTAGCTTTGAAGTGGAGAAACTAACAAAAAGAAAGTGGAGCAAGAGATCCATGACTGTAAATGACATCACACAAGAAGATGTGAAACTTTTAGCAATGATATTGTGATACAAGTTCCAGTATAGTAGTAGGATAAACCATGTATCAGCTAGTTTTGTTCATATGGCATATAAGAAGGTAATTGAGGATAAAGAGTATGACCTTTGTGAGGTCCTAAGGCATCAACTAATGGAGAATTTGGTAGGGATAAAGAGAAACAAAAATAACACATTTCAGATTTGGATCACTAATAATGTACATATTTTTTCATGTTATGGGAAGATTCCCTAACATGTATCTATGGAGATTAGACATATGTATTATGCAAATGATTAGCAACTACTACAGAAGAAGTGATGAGAAAAGTAGATATGCTGAGGTTACAGGAATGATGAAACTCTTCCAAAAACAAATGCATGAAAGGGAAAGGATACCTTGGGGACTAGTGGATAAGTATAAGGATGATATATGTTTCATGGTGGAAACTGACAACACATGTTTTGAGGTAGTAGAACCTAGAACTTCATGGGATAATCCTATGGGCTATGAGGTAGATTATACTATTCTAAAACTTCATACCCAACATGTCTTATAGTCCCCTAAAGACCCCAATGTTCCAAGATGGGTTACATATGAGGAAAAGTAAACAACAATTAAGGAAGAATTGGTAAAAGAGAGAAGGGAGAAGAAAGTTGAATCATTGGTTGAAAAAGTAGCAGGTCAGTATGGCATATCCAAAGAAGAAATTAAATCTGTCATGGAAAAAGTGGTAGAAGTTGGGGAGAAATGCAATATTCCCCCTCCTCAAACTAACATTGAAGCATGTTTAGTAGTAGAGGTTGAGGAAGAAGAAGAAGAAGAAGAAAAAGATGACACTCATACACCCACTAGGAGAAATTCATAGAGGTAGGCTACAAGAGAAGCTACACAAGGACAAACACCTCATTAAGTTAGACCTAAGGCCATGGATAGCAGACCATGAAAGAAGAGGAAAACATTGGATACCCCTCCATCTTCACATGGGTAGGATAAGCAGAAAACAACTTTACAAGAATAAGAACAAAATAAGGAAGCTCAAATGATGGACATAGAGAAAACCGAGGAAAAAAAGAAGGAACAAGAAGAAGAAAATGATAGAAAGCTTCAAGAGGCAAATCTAAGGGCACTTGAAGAAGATAGGAAAATGGCATAAGAAGTTGAACAGAAGAAAGGTTAGGAAACACAAAGAAATTTGTTCAAGCCCTATCTAAAAGTTCTACAAAAGAGAGCAGTAAATGATGGTAAACTTACTTCTATTGAAAAATACTTTGATAGATATGATGAAGATGAGAAAATCAAAATAGAAGATATAGTTGTGGAGTACATGCTCACTTTTAAAATGAATTTGATTGAAATAGAGGGTCAAATAAGTAAAGACCTATTTGAAAGATTAGAAGGAAGAAAGAAAAGAGTCCTTGATGAGGACATCAAGATGAGATGGGATATTCCTTTGCAAAATATGCCTACTATGATAGGAAATGAGATGGGAGATTGGATTGAGAAGCTAAGGCCAAATATGAGAACTAAGAGTATAATTATCAAGTTCATGGCATGAAAGTATGAATAGGTTGAATAGGAAACTCATGAAAAGGTTGGACAGATACTCCTAGAGGAGTGACCTGATCTTGGTAAGCCTACAAGGAATCCAACCACAGTAATAATCTCCACAGAGCCTATAGTCACCAAAATTGCAGAAAAGGCTGAAGATCCAAAGGAGAAAGAGGTAGTTGACACTGCCTTACCTAATTGTTTCATTGACAATGGTGGGATTTCACTTGACACAAATCTATATACATTTGATTGATTTTAGATAAGTGAAACCTTGACCAAGATTGATAAAATAGTAAAGAATCTTGAGCTTCCCAAGATCACTCAAGAAGAACCAGTAGAGGAAGTGCAAAAGAGGAGAGAACACCTAAAAAGGGACAGGTATCAAAAGAAAAAAATGAAGACAAAGAAATAGAAAATGAAGAAGAAATAGAAAAGGAAGAGGAATAGCCAAAAGGATTTCCTATCACTCCTTTTTCTACACCTATTTTGTTGTAAAATGGCTCTCAATCACTTCCAACTAACTTAGAGGGCATGGATGTCACATACCTAATGCAGTGGTCAATACTTGATTTTGCCAAAGACAAAGAGAAATCAAAGAAAAAGACTAACAAGACCTCAAAGACAATCCACTAGGAAACACAAGTATTGAGTAGGATTTTGACTACACCTCCTGTACATAATGAAGATCTCATAAGTAGTCTAGACAATGTTCTAAGTATAGTAGAACAAAATTTTAATACATTAGAAGAAGCGACAAGAATAAAAGTAGCAGAAGATTTCAAAAGGTTAAGGATGAAAGATACCATTGATGGGATAAAGAGTGATCATAATACATTTATTTCCATTGAAAGGGCAATAAAATCATGTCTTAAGGATGGACATGATCTATATAAACTCTGCATGACTTCACACAATCATGTCAAGATCATATCAGATATCATAGCTCAAGATGTAGAGGTTTTGGTAAAACTCTCTGAGGATTTTGAAACCAAAAAAATTATGGATATAAATATGGAAACAAACATGATCATGGACAAAATCCACTCTCTAGTTGGAAAAGGATAGAGTTCAGAGGATATTTTTAGAATTACGAATCTTTTTGACTCCCAAGATTAGTGTCTTGGAGTGTACTCATGAGGAACTTCAACTTGGCCTCAAAATTTTTTAGGAATTAATACCTAAGAATGTAGAGGAAGTAGACAAGGCCGCATTTGGTATCAATGGGATGATTCAGGTTGCAGAAGAAATCAAGGAAGCTTGGGATGCAGACATGTAGATCACGAAGAACAACTACAGAGATATAGTAGAGATAGTTCATCTATGATTTTGTACTCTTCCAATTTTTTTGTTTTGCAAGAAGCTTCAGACATTTTTTGCACCCTCTTCCATTGATGTCAAAGGGGGAGAGATAGAGAAAAAATGTAATGAAATGTAAAATAAAAACATAAATAAAAGAAAAGTTTCCTCTTAATGCTATGTGTCAAATTTTTATGTGTTGCATTTCTATCAATATATTTCCTTTTTCATTTTTGTCTTGATGTTTCACTTAGTCATTTTTTCACTAAGTGTTGCCATCAATGCCAAAGGGGGAGATTGTTTTCAAGTGGTCAACACATGCACACATATTCATATGTAGACACATGTACATATATGGAATGTTGTCATTTATGGAAACACTTAATAGTTTTATGATTGTACATATTGAATATCATGAAGATGTTTGAATGTAGTTACTGAAGGAAACATGCCTAAGTCCATAGACTGTTCCTATAACCCATTTAGATAGAAAATCTTAGCGAACTTCAGAGGAGCTTTATAAAGGCATGTGATCTTAGCGGGATGCTTGAAGAACACCAATGAATATATGTGTAAGGTTGCACATGTTAATATTGAGGGATCAAAGATATATGTTCAGTTGATTGGATGCAAAGATAGTAAATAGAGGGGTATGTGCAAGATCATGGTATGCCAACAAGTGGCGATGTGAAAAAGAATTCCTGATTGATAGACTCTTTGAAAAATAACTATAACTTTCAAACAATATAACATTTTTGAAATCTAAAATATACATTGCATTCCATGCTTCACCTAATTTATGATAATAATAAAAAATTATTTCAATTTGATGAATTTTAGACTAAGTTAAGGTGGTTAGACAAGAGAGATTTTATATTCAGGAAAATTTGTAGTAGAAAAATCATAATTAATTATTTACTTGGAAAAAAAATACAAAAAAACATACATCACATCCGGACATGAGTCTACTACTTTTATCTAGAATCTTATAAAAAAATATTCTCATTGATTTTGTTTAATGTGGTCAGACATACACCTACTTGTTATCTTTTTAGTCCTAATTGATAGACTTATTGAAACATAGCTATAACTTTCAAACTGTATAACATTTTTGAAATCCAAAACATGTGTCACATTCTATGCTTTTCCTACTACAAGAAAATAAAAAAAAAATTTAATTTGATAAAGTTTAGACTAAGTTAACGTGGTCATACACAAGAGTTTTTGTATTCTAGAAAATTTACAGACGAAAAATCATAATTAATTATTTACTTGGAAAAATATTACAAAACAATGTGTCACATCTGGACATGAGTCTTCTACTTATATCTAGAATCTTGTAAAAAAAAAATTATCATTTGATTGTGTTTAAGGTAGTTAGACATACACCTACTTCTTATTTGTTTCCTACAATTTTCATCCTACTACATTGAAATTAAAAAATTTCAACATATAGAATAATTGTTTTTCAAAAAAGACCTAGTATCCTAGAAACTAAATTCAATTTTCTACAAATTCACTTCTTACATATTTTTTATATAATATTTATAAGTTGTTCAAATTTTTATGTCAACTTTCCTAAACATGATTTTCTAAATTTTCATGTTGCCACTTAAGGGCCTAGTTTGGCATACCATGATCCTAGACATACCCAGAAAGTACCATGTTAGCAATCACTAAGGCTAACTTTGTGAAGGATTGGAAGGTTATTTTTGGATGCTATCTTGGATCTAAGGCTGACTAAGGATATTAATGAAGCATAAAATTGCACATTAAATAATATGTTCTTTAGCTAGAGTAATGTTGAGTAGCTCTTGTAAATATACCTCTAATGAGGTATAAGTATACAGATACTTTTGTATAAGTGAGAAACAATGATGATGATGATAATGAGGTGAATGGATGTGACCTGTGAAGACATCTAAGAGGCAGAGTAGAGATCAAGAGAAAGAAGAATAAGAGGTGTTCTTCAAGGAATACTTTGTTAACTCTTTGTATTCAGGATAAAAGAGTGGTTGTAAGTGTTGTTGCACGTATTATACACCCCTAACAGGGTTTATTTGCCTTTAACAGGACTAGGACCTTTAACATGGTCGATTCCTTAATATAGATCTCATTGTATACATCCCCTTACAGGGATCTTCCTATATGGTAATAATCAACTCCTAACAGGGCTAGTTTTCCTAATAGGGTTTCAAGATTCATAGTGCAGAATTTAGTGGGTACCATCCCCACCTGGGTTGTTCCCTTAACATGTTTTCCTCAAAAAAAAATATGGTGTTATGAGTAATTCTATGTTTTTCTTTGTTGCATGGCTATACATTTTATGTTACATCTTTATATGTTGGTTTAAGAAGTTGAAGAAGATTGAGAATTAGTAAAATACTATAACATTGATCCACACCCCCCCCCCCCTTTCTCTCGATGTTACCAAATCCTAACAATTTGTAGGGAGAAAATAGTTCCAAGGACTCCAAAAGAAAATGGACTGGTTGAACCCATGGATAGGATAATAATGAAGCATGCAAGGATTATGACGTTGCATGTTGGGCTGCCCTCAAACATGTGGGAAGAGGTTGTAAACACTGTTATTTATTTAATGAATAGAGGTCCATCTACTCCTTTGGGTTGTGGTATTCTAGAGGAATCATGGACATGTGAGAAGATGAGTTATTCTTTTCTTAGAACCTTTAGTTGTGAAGCATTTGCACATATAGATTCTAAAAATAGAGATGGAAGCTAAGTTAAAGAAATGTATATTTGTTGGATATGGCATTGATGAATTTGGCTATAGAATTTTGGATGTTGAAACTCATAAAATTGTAAGAAGAAGGGATGTCATATTCAATGAGAAAGTATTGTACAAAGATCAGTTGCAACAACATGAGAAGAAATAAAATGATTATGTAGTGCTAGATGATACTCCAAAAGATGATGTTCTAGTGGTTCATCATGATTCACAATAGAAACAATAACAAATACCACAAACTTCAGTCAATGTTAAACGGTTAACAAGGATCAGTAGACCTCTTGAAAAGTTCTCTTTCTCTTTGTATTCTACTTTATTAACAAATGTTGGTGAACTAGAAGGATATGATGAAATGTGTAGGTGGATATAAAGGTTCAACGGGAGCTTTTCATGGAAGTATAAATGGACTCCTTTCTAAAAAATCAAACTTGGGAATTATTTAGGTTACCTGCAGATAAAAAGATGTTACTAATTAAATGGGTTTATAGGTTGAAAGAGGAGCATGTAGGTAAGAAAATATTTAAAGCCACGTTATTTGTAAAGGGATTTTCATAGAAAAGGGCATTGATTTTTATGAGATCTATTCTCCAGTTGTAAAAATTACTTCTATATGCACTGTTTTAAAAGTATTGTGGTTATTGAAGATTTGCATTTGGAACAACTTGATGTTAAAACAACTTTTCTCCATGGTTATTTTGAAGAATAAATATATATGAAACAACCACAAGGTTTTACAGTCTAAGGTTAGGAGAACTTAGTGTGTAGATTGCAGAAAAGTTTATATGGATTGAAGAAAGCACCTCGACAATGGTATATTAAATTGGATACCTTTATGGCTAAGGATGGCTATAGTCAATATAATTTAGACCATTGTGTTTATTTTAAGAGGATGGATGATGACAACTACATTATTTTATGTTTATATATTGATGATATGCTTGTAACAGGGTCTAACATGGATCACATTGAGGAGTTGAAACAACAGTTAGCACATTATTTTTCTATGAAGGATTTGGGGGCAGCAAAAGAAATCCTTAGTATTAAAATTTGTAGAGATAGGAAAAACAATAAATTGAATTTAACTCAGGTTGATCATGTTGAAAAGGTGTTGCAAAGATTCCATATGGAGAATGAAAAACTTGTCAGCACACTATTGCCTAGTCATTTGAAATTGACTAAGGAGATGTGCCCCAAGACATAAGAAGAGGAAGAAAAAATGTCCAAGGTACCATATGCCTCAGCTGTAGATAGTTTGATGTATGCCATGATATGCACTAGAATAGATATTGCACATGTTGTAGGATTTGTCAGTAGGTATTTGAGCCATCATGGAGTTGAGCATTAGAATGTAGTAAAATGGATTCTCAGATATTTGAGAGGTACATCTAATAAATGTTTATGTTTCAGGGGCTCTAATACTTATTTAAAAGGATATGTTGACTCATATTTGGAAAGGGATTTAGATAACAGATGGAGTACCACATGTTATGTATTTACAGTTGGTGGGACAATAGTGAGATGGATTTCTCAACTACAAAAGGTGGTTTATTTATCCAATACAGAGGCAAAGTGTGTTTCTTCTAAAAAGGAACTTAAGGAGATGATATGGTTGCAATTATTCATGGAAGAGTTAGGAATATGGATAAAGTTTTTGGTGAATAAAAGAACATTTCTATCCTTCCAAAGTGTGAATAAGATCTCCATCTTGAAAGCATGCCATATCTGGGAAAATTTAAAGGAGATTCTCGGTAAATCACCCAACAAAATCATGTGCCAAGAGAAAGGTTATAGCCTAAAAGGCTTGAAAAAGTCATGAATCAAGCACCAATACTATTGTTCTCTTCTACATAACCAGAAAATATGAAGGAAAGTAACTAGTTGCCCACAAAAAGATCATCTAGGATCAAGAACCCCTAAATGTTTGAGTTTGGACCCCAAAGCTAGACCCAGAAAAAGAACACACCAAGAAAATTGTGCAATCTTGGGTTTCCTGGTGGATGACCAAACAATGAGAAACCAAAGTCTCCAAGTTTTTTGAGAAGACTACAAGTGACATCACTAGTTAAGAATGGTTACCATTGGCAGATGGGGCATGAACCAGTGATAACCCATCTTGGGTTTGTAACTAGAGAGAGCAGTCCAAGAATACCATTTATATTCCTTCCACTAGGGCTTGATAGATTGAGTGCCAAGATTATGTAATATATGTGAAGGAAAAGTTGAGATCAATAGGTCAAAATTTTTTTGATCTAGACAAGATAGATGAAATTGGACTTCCAGGTCCTCCCACAACTGAATGCTCATAGTAGTTATGTAAAAAAAATTCTTAGGTGTTCTAATGCCACATTTGTGAGAACACAGAGCACTAACACCCCACACCTTAGCAAGAGGAAGCCCTTGTAGATAAAAGTGTGGTGACCATGAAAGGTTATGTCGATTCATGGAAAGCCCATCCCAAAATCCATCTCCAACCCAAAGGATCCAAGGCTTGATATCCTCCCAGTCTCTCTAAATGCTTTTGTAAATAAAGGTTCCCTAGATATAAATTGGGTCTTTCATAATAAGAAGGGATTTAAAATCAATCCCCTTCCAAGAAGATCTGTTGATGGGAAGCCATGGAGAAATGAAATATCTAAGAAGAATTTTCCAAGCCTCATCACCAGTTAAGGAGCAAATGACCCATTTGGCACAAATGGCTAATCCCTACTTCAGAGTGGGGAAGGCAACAGTACTCTTGAGAAACTATGTGAAATTCATGATAATCTGCTCCAGAAGCCCAAAGAAAATCTCATAATATTTTTTGAGCTTCATGTAAGAGGCCTTGGAAGGATCTCAACATGATAAACATTGGTGGCCACCATAACTTTAGAGAAAATATAGAATTTTCCACCCAAAGAGGGTGGCTTGGTGATCCAATAGACTAACTTCTTCTCAATTCTAGTAAAACCACATTCTAGAGATCCACAGGTGAAGCCTGGAAGGAAAAAGGAATGCCTAAAAAGAAGAAGATTTCATTGATTTGTATCCACTTACAGATGAACTAGAGAACCTAAAGAGAAGCTAGAAGAAAGGAATGCATGTAACATTGAGTCTTGTGTCATTGAATAGAAGAACTAGAAGCCAGACAAAAGGTTTCAAGACACTAAAGAGAAGCTTTAATATTGTCCTCCTCTTTAATGAGAGTGAGAAATGAATCATCAACAAAGTGACCATTGGAAAGTTGAGTAGATGACTTAGGTAGGGAGATTCCTTTGACAAGGCCAATAGAGATTGCATTAGCTAGAACGTAACCAAATCCCTCGACAACAAGAATGTACAAGGAAGGGGCCAGGGGAAATCCCTAGTGAATAGACCTTAAAAGACCAAAGGCATCAAATTGACAACCTTTAAAATAATGAAAAATGATTATGCTACTCCACATGTCTAAGATTAAAATAATGCTTGGATATTATTATAATTACTATTGCATAATAAAATATGTCAATGACAAGAGTTGTTGCTTCAAGAATAGCATTAGATTAATTTCCCCAACTAAAAAGAAATTTTTCAAAATTTAAAAATAATTGATGTTGGCATTGAAATATGTAGAAGATTAAGATGTATTACATATTATTTAAATAATTTTCTTATTTCTAGATTCACTAAACTTTCAATAGGTAGGTTTAGAGTGCTATCACTTAAATATGAAAACATGTTTTACAATGGAACATACTGAATGATTTTCTAATTATAATTGGAGTATGACCATCACACAAAAAATTATATCACCAACTCTAGGAACTCATTGAAAATATGAACCTATATAGGTTTGATGACAAAGATCTATCAAAATTTTTTTAAAGAAACTATTTGAATGTAATTGCACATTCCTTATAAATATTAGGTGGAAAAAAGTAATTATATTTCATAGCATCTAGCTATCTAATGTAATAAGGAAGAGATGCATTGTCACATTTTTCTCTTTTTCATGAGGAACTCGTGACACATTATGATAGTACTCTTATGGACTTGTACTTTAGCTTGATTAGTAGATTAGATTGAATATGCAATACTAAAGAAGAAAAGTTTCCATGACAATATTATCTTTCTATCCACTATCATTATTTGGTGGTATGTTAATGTCATTCAACCACCCAAATGGGACCTTGAGACTAGGTTATTAAACTAGTAACTGATAATAATACACCATCCATGACCTCTTCTTTAAATGCACACCAAAAAGTTGTAGTAATGAAAAAAAATGCCACACTCCCAAGAAGCATTACATCTGGAAAATTAAAACATAATTTCACATGGTAAACATAGTTAACAAGAGATTTATAAGAGGTGTAGAATAAATTGGAAAGTTGAGGGTAGCTTTTAAACTTGCACTAAGAGGTTATAGGTGTAATCACCTTAAAATGGACAATATTAGTTTAAGTGAGAAACCAAGGCAAAATCAAAGCCATAAAATCAAATCAAGTTAAAACCAAAGCACAATTACAATCAAGCCAAAATCCAATTTTAATTGAAAATCAAAAGCCAATAAATCAAATTAAATCAAATAAATCAATTTATTATGCAATTAATGTAATTAATTTTATTGTTCAATTTAAATAAAATCAACCCATTTAATGGGTACACATGGCTAAAGAAATTAAATAAATTCAATTAATAAATCCTAATTTTCCCTCAACACCAGATGGAAGGAGAATGCCTCAACCAATTGGATTTAAGGATCAAGCTCACATGGATCAACCTCAAAATGAATCTCAATCACACACAAGGTGACAACACCTTGGCCACCCATTTTGTCTCTTTTTCCTAGAAGCTTTGAGGACAATTTATTTAAATTTTCTCCAAAGGTCGAACCATGGACTTGACCCTAATCTATCCCTGATCAACTAAACTCTACCCCCTACCCTTGCCAAAATATATAAAATAAAGTCTTAAATCACTCATTTATCATTCACAAATATGAGAATAGCGTCAAAACTCTTGCAATTTGGAGCTAGAAAGACAAATTTAGATTTAACTTGGCTTAATTTCAATTTGGAATTGAATTTTTAGTTTTCTTATCATTTAATTCTCATTTTAGAGTTGTCACTAATGGAAGCTTTTTGAGAGCTTTGCATTAGCAAATCTAAATAGAGGTCCATAGAGTGCTTAATTGTCATATATTTGCTTAAATAGCTTACTCTTTGTGGTAACTTAGTTATTATTTTCATTTATTTGCAATACTAACCCTATGAAGGTTCTTTTCATAGCACAAAAAATGGGGCCCACCGTGGGGCATTAGGCCTCATTCTTTTCAAAATTTAGAGAAATCATTTTTTCTTGCATATTCTTGTGTTTTTCTCTATTTTATAGGTTCTGTAGGGCATTTGTGGCTTTCTACAGTGCGTAAAAGGTTTTAAGAAGTTCATCCTGTTAGGAATTAATGCTGAATATATCCTATGGGGGAGTATTCACAGCCATTCTATGGCTGTTGTTGTTGCATTCATCACTGTAATTGTCATTGATGTCAACATAGTGATCTACTGAAGATTAGCAGAGAAGTAGATAGTATTTGAGTTAGTGCACATGAGATATTGAAGATGAAGCTATGCGGAGTTGAAGACTTACTCTATGATGTCCTATAAGATCATGGTTAAGAGCGCGTACTGAAATTCATTTATTCATGGAAGTTGTGATCATTTCAATTGAAGCAGTATTCAGGTAGTGTTCCTGAGCAGCGGTTTGTGGAAATAGGATGATATCTCCTAATCAGGATTGAATCTAACCATGCCCAATTGTGAGTTAGTTGAAGACATTTTTTTAGTGACATGGACATGAGCACAAAGTTTGAGGTCACATGAGTGAAGAATTATCTTAATTGGAAGCTGACAATTTTGTGTAATTTTTATGTAACGTGTAGAAACTTTTATTTTGTAATTTGTATGCTGACTCATTTGTAATTACTTGAGTGTGGTATAAATGAAGGAATGTTTTCCTTATTGTAATGTGTAAGTGTATGATATTTGTGAAAGTGAATTGCAAAATTGTGCAATACTTGTTGGAAGAGGATATGCGAAGTATAGAGATCTAGTATTGAGATATGATGAAGTAGTTGGTGCAGTTTGGCATAGTCAAAGAAAGAGTATTGAATTTTTGGGATCAATAATCTTTTGTTATTATTCTATTGAGTAATAAAAATATCAATTGGACAGTGTGTTCAGTGATCTTTCACCTAAAGTTGTTTGGGTAGTGGGTCCTTCTGTCTTCCATAACTCCTAACAGAGTTAGAATCTTTTAGCAGGGATTCAAAGTCTCCTAACAAGGACTCATATGTATTGAATGTATTTCATAAGACTCCTAAAAAATTCCATCCTCTCACAAGGAACTTTCATTTTATTGCATCTTTTGTGGGCATCATTCCCACCGGGGTTTACTCTTTGATCAAGAGGCTCCCTAGTCAACATATCTTGTGTCATTGTGTTATTGTGTATGTTTATCTTTCTATGGTTGTTGGTTACATTGATTATATGGTTAAAATATATTGAAGTTGATAAAAGTTGTATTTATCTAATAAATGATTCACCCCCCCTCTCAGTTATCTTGGTGGACTTTACTTTCTAACAATTGGTATCAGAGCAACAGGTCCTTTAAGGAAAAGTTTAACAACTTAAGGAGATCCATGGAAAATCAATTTAGGAAAGAAAGCCCTAAGTCTGATGGAGTAAATTTTGACAGCTGGAAAGAAAAGATGAAGAGACATTTACTTTATTTAGGACCAGGTTATTGGTTAATGACAAAGAATCGGCAGACTATCATTGATTAGGATAAGATTGAAGAATGTACTAATGAGGAAAGAGATCTATTCATGTGTAACATACTTGCTAGAGAAGCACTTTTGTCAGCCCTTTTGGAAAATGAGTACAGTCAAGTAAAATATCTAAAAAAATCTCATGAAATTTGGTTAGCTTTACAATATACTTTTGAAGGTGATGAACATTAAAAGAAAGTCAGATTACATAATTGGATATGTGCATTTGAAAATATAAGAATTATGGAAGATGAATATGTTAGAAGCTATATTGGTAGAATGTCAGAGATTTTTGTAGGTATAAAATCTTGTGGAGGAACCAAGACAGAGAATGAAGTGATATGGAAAATTTTGAGGACATTGACTCCTGCATTTAAGCAGACAACACAAATGATTGAACAAGTTATATCTTGTACTACAAACTTTACCAGAGAAACTCTTCTTGGAAGATTGGAAGTAGCAGAGATGAACTTGAGACTATCAAGAGACTTACCTAGAATGGAGACAACATTTAGTGCACTTAGTGTTCACCCTACTTTGTCAAGAAGCATAAGTGTGAGCAGTATGTGTAGGATCATGGTATGCCAAAAAGTGGTGATGTGAAAAATAAGTCCTGATTGATAGACTCTTTGAAAAACAACTATAACTTTCAAACAATATAACATTTTTTAAATCTAAAATATACATCACATTATATGCTTCACCTAATACAATAACAATAAACAATTCTTTCAATTTGATGAAGTTTAGACTAAGTTAAGGTGGTCAGGCATGAGAGTATTTATATTCAGGAAAATTTGTAGCAGAAAAATCATATTTAATTATTTACTTGGAAAACAAAATACAAAAAATATACATCACATATGGACATGAGTCTACTATTTTTATCTAGAATCTTATAAAAAAATATTATCATTTGATTTTGTTTAATGTGGTCAGACATATGCCTACTTGTTATCTTTCTAGTCCTGATTTATAGACTTATTGGAAAATAGCTATAACTTTCAAACTATATAACATTTTTAAAATCCAAAATATGTGTAACCTTCTATTCTTTTTCTACTACAAGAAAAATTAAAAAAAAATTCAATTTGATAAATTTTAGACTAAGTTAACGTGGTTAGACACAAGATTTTTTGTACTCTGGAAAAGTTGTAGAAGAAAAATCATAATTAATTATGTACTTTGAAAAAAATTACAAAAAAATATGTCATATCTGAACATGAGTCTACTACTTATATCTAGAATCTTGTAAAAAAAATTTATCATTTTATTGTTTTTAAGGTGGTCAGACATACGCCTACTTTTTATTTTTTCCTGAAATTTTTGTACTACTACATTGAAATTTGAAATTTTCAACATATAGAATAATTGTTTTTCAAAAAAGGCCTAGTATCTTAGAAACTAAATTCAATTCTCTACAGATTATCTTCTTACATATTTTTTATATAATATTTATAAGTTCAAATTTTTATGTCAACTTGCCTAAACCTAATTTTTGAAATTTTCATTGCCACTTAAGGGCCTAGTTTGGCATACCATGATCCTGCACATACCCTAAGCAGAGATTAAGCTAGCAACATCAGATCAAGAAATGAAGAAGACATGAAGATTGAAGAAGTTATTTCCTTGCTTGTGAAAAGAGAACCAGATGGTAAGAAATTTTTTAAATGTTGGACTTGTCAAGAATTTGGTCATTTCGCATCTAAATGTCCTAAAAGAGTTAAGAAGTATAGAAAGAACTTTAAACCTAGAAGATCTAAAGAATGTTATTATGCAAATGATGAAGAACTTGAAGCTAGTTTGGAGAAATCTTTAAGTGAAAGTGATACTGAGAATGATGATATAGGATTTGTAGCAATAAAAGAAGAAAATCCTAAAATAGAAGTTAAGGAAGAAAAAGCCTTAGTTTCTCAAGTAGAAAAGAAAACTCATTGGATTATAGATAGTGGTTTCTCACATCATATGACTGGAGATATGAAAAAGTTCATAAAGTTTAACAATTATGATGAAGGAGTTGTTAGAGTTGGTAACAATGCACCTTGTTTGATAAAAGGTATAGGATCTATTACTCTTTATAGAAAGACTAATACTCATGATGTTTACTTTGTGGATGGATTAATTTACATAATCTTTTGAGTGTCAGACAGCTAGTTGACAAGGGATATCAAGTTTGGTTTACTAAGAAAACTTGTGTAATCAAAGACAAGGATGGAAATTTGATTGGTACTAGATCAAGAACCAGAGGTAATGTATTTTAGTTGAATCCTACTGAGATGACATGCTTTATTACTAAGATTGATGACAGGTTGTTATGGGATAGAATATTTTGTCATATAAACTTTGATAACATTGTGAAAGTGAGTACTACTCTTGCAGTAAGAGATTTGCCTAAGATTATGAAGCCTACTAACATGATTTGCAAGGAATGTATGATGGCTAAACAAAAGAGAAGCTCATTTCCTAGCAAGAAGTTTACAACAACAGAGAAGTTGGAAATTGTTCATATAGATTTGAGCGGTCCTACAAGGACTAGAGGATTCTATGGAGAAAGGTATTTTATGATTCTTGTTGATGATTTTAAAAGAATGATGTGGATTGCATTTCTTAAAGAAAAGTCTGAAGCATTTGATAAGTTTAAGATTATTAAGAGAAAAGTTGAGAATGAATCTGGAATGAATATTAAATGTTTGAGATTAGATAGAGGTGGAGAATTTACTTCAAAATAATTTAACAATTTTTGTGAAGTTAATGGTATTAAGAGACAACTTTCAGCCCCTAGGACACCTGAACAAAATGGTATTATAGAAAGAATAAATAGATCAGTGACTGAAGCAATAAGAGCCATGTTATTTGAGAATGATTTGGCAAAGATAATCTAGAGAGAAGCAGTGAACACAATAGTGTATACAATGAATAGAGTACAAATTAGAGAAGATATAGACAAGACACCCTATGAACTATGGTTTGGACATGCACCATCAATTAAGTATTTTAGAATTTTTGGAAGCAAATGTTATATTGAGAGAGATGATGACATTGGAAAGTTTGATCCTAGAAGTGATGAAGGTATATTCCTTGGATATTCATTGAATAGAAAAGCTTATATATGTTACAATAAAAGAACTAAGACTATTGTTGAGAGCGCAAATGTTAAAGTTGATGAAAAGTTCAAAATTTAGGAAAGAGTACTTGATTATGAATTAGATGAAGGAACTCATCCTAGAACTAATCCAGAGAATGCAGAATTATTCTATGAGATTGATGGTGATTTGTTTAATGAAAGCTATAGTGAAGAAATCATTGAAGAACCTACAACAGAAACAAGAAGTGAGACAATGACACCTAACATGAATCTATCAAGAAATCATCATGTTGAGAAGATTATTGGAAGCATAGACAGAGGTGTTCTGACATGAAATAAGGTACAAGAAAAATTATGTTTAATTTCTCAAATTGAACCTAAATTTACTAGTGAAGCCTGTGAAGATGAACATTGGTTCAAAGCTATGAAAGAAGAACTAGATCAGATTGAAAAGAACAAGACTTGGGAATTGGTCCCTAGGCCTAAAGATAATAATGTTATAGGAACTAAATGGGTATTCAGAAACAAGATGAATGAACAAGGAGAAGTTGTAAGTAACAAAGAAATATTGGTATGTAAAGGATACTCACAGTAAGAAGGAATTGACTATGAAGAAAATTTTGCACTAGTAGAAAGAATTGTAGTAAGCATGTTTTTGGCCTATGTAGCTTACAAGAAATTCAAAGTGTATCAGATGGATGTGAAGTCAACATTTCTTAATGGAGAATTAGAAGAAGAGGTCTACATTGAGCAGCCTGGAGGTTTTCCTTTAACTCAAGAAGGAGATATGGTATGTAAATTGAAGAAAGCTTTATATGGACTAAAACAAGCACCTAGAACTTGGTATGCAAGACTTGATAAGTATTTGATAAAATTGGGATTTACTAAAGGTGCTGCAGAGAACAACCTGTACACAAAATAAATTGAGAATGGTCTATTGGTTGTAGTTATTTTTGTTGATGATATTATCTTTGGAGGAGAAGATGAAGCCAGTGATAAGTTTGCAGATAAAATGAAGACTAAATTTGAAATGAGTATGATTAGTGAGATGAAATACTTTTTAGGATTGTAGATAACACAAAATAGTGATCGTATCTTTGTAAGTCATACAAAGTACTTGAATGAATTATTGAAGAGATTTGGAATGGAGAATTGTAAGCCAGTTGGAACACCTATGTTAACCGGACACAAGTTATCTAACATAGATGAGACTCCTATAGTTGAACAGAAGAAGTACAGATCTATGATTGAAGGATTACAATATTTAACTCATACAAGAACTGATATATCACATGTAGTTGGAATTGTAGCAAGATTTCAAGCTCAACCTAGAGAATCACATTATGCAGCAGTAAAAAGGATACTAAGGTACTTAAGAGGCATAATTGAATATGGATTGTGGTATGAAAAATTTGATGATTTTACATTATGTGCATATACAGATGCAGATTGGGAAGGTAGTGTTGATGAAAAAAAGAGCACCAGTGGAGGAGCATTTTTCCTCGGAAGATTAGTTTCTTGGATAAGCAATAAGTAGAAATGTATTTCACAAAGCACACCAAAAAGCAAAGTATGTGGTAGAAGCAAACAATTTTAATCAAATAATTTGGATGAATAAAATGCTAAAGGATATTGGAATAAAATGTGTTGAGCCTGTTGTTATACATTGTGATAACACCAGCACAGTTAGTATGTCTAAGAACCCTATGTTACATTCTAAGACAAAGAATATAGAGATAAAGTATCATGTAGTGAGAGAGAAAGTGGTAGAGAAAGAAGTTAGACTTGAGTATATAAACATCAAAGATCAGATTGTAGATATATTTACAAAACCTTTGCCTAAGGATACATTTGAGTATCTGAGAGGTATGCTTGGGGTTATGCCCCAACCTAATTTTGAGAAGTGATACAGATTGTTGCATCCATCTAGTGGTATATGAGCCTTATCTTTATTCTGAACTAGATGTTGGTACTTCCTCTATGGGGGAGTATGTGTATCTAAGCTGAGTCATGAGGACTCTAGTGAATGTATTTTCTGAATAGTGTCTTTTGACATTGAAGTTGTTGTTGACATAGAGATGAAGAATCTGTCATTGATGTCAATGGGGGAGAAGTGTACATGAAAAATCATCTATTGGAGAATTGAATAGGAAAATGAAGCAAGATTTGATTAATGAAGAGGATTTGAAAGTATTTTCAGAGGAACAGTGTTGCAGTGTTGGTATTCATGGAAATTGGATATTTTTTCATCTATGTTGCCATCAATGCTAATGGGGGAGATTGTTAGGAATGAATGCTAAATATATCCTATGGGAGAGTATTCACATCCATTCTATAGCATTTTTTGTTGCATTCATCACTGGGATTGTCATTGATGTCAATACAGTGATCTACTGAAGATTAGTAGAGAAGCAGACAATATTTGTGTTAGCGCACATGGGATATTGAAGATGAAGCTATGTAGAGTTGAGAACTTACTCTATGATGTTCTATAAGATCATGGTTAAGAGAACATACCAAAATTCATTTATTCATGGAAGTTATGAGCATTTCAATTGAAGTAGTATTCAGGCAGTGTTTTTGAGTAGTGGTTTGTGGAAATCAGATGATATCTCCTAATCAGGATTGAATTTGATCATGCACAGTTGTGAGGTAGTTGAAGACATTTTTTTAGTGATGTGGAAATGAGCACAAAGTTTGAGGTCACACGAGTGAAGAATTATCTTAATTGGAAGTTGACAATTTTGTGTAATTTTTATGTAACGTGTGGAAACTCTTATTTTCTAATTTGTATACCAACTCATTTGTAATTACTTGAGTGTGGTATAAAGGAAGGAATTTTTTCCTTATTGTAATGTGTAAGTGTATGATATTTGTGAAAGTGAATTGTGGAATTGTGCAATACTTATTGGAAGAGGATATGTGAAGTATAGAGATCTAGTATTGATATCTGATGAAACAGTTGTTGTGGTTTGGCATAGTCAAAGAAGGAGTATTGAATTTTTTATATCAGTAATCTTTTGGTATTATTATGTTTATTAATACAAAGATTAGTTGGACAATGTGTTCAATGATCTTTCACCTGAAGTTGTTTGGGTAGTGGGTCCTTCTATCTTTCATAACTCCTAACAGAGTTAGAATCTTTTAGCAGGGATTCAAAGTCACCTAACAAGGAATCATATGTACTAAATGCATTTCATAAGTCTCCTAATAGAGTCCATCCTCTCACAAGGAAATTTAGTGCATCTTTTGTGGGCATCATTCCTACCAGGGTTTACTCTTTGATCAAGAGGTTCCCTAGTCAACATATCTTGTCATTGTGTTATTATGTATATTTATCTTTCTATGGTTTCTAATTACATTTATTACATGATTAAAATCTATTGAAGTTGATAAAATTTATATTTATCTGATAACTGATTCAAGCCCCACTCTCAGTTATCTTGGTGGACTTTACTTTCTAACACATCCAATTCCTAAAACAACGCTTCTATGACAAAGTTGTGCACCTTTGCACAAGCAAACAACACATTTGATCTTTCTAATATCCTATCTACTTCTCTTTTGGCATGTATACGTTGACTACGGAGCCCTTTCAATTTATTCTAATGCGCTTTCCATGTTTTCTTTAAGCACATTTGCTCATTCAAAAAATGTTTTCAATTTCTGTCTCTAGGCTTTTGATTTGTTCTCCAGTGCTTTCAATTAATTTAATACCATGTTTAATAAGTTCTATTGTGCTTTTGATTAAATTTAATTTTAGCAGAATCTAACTTTCATGAAATGAATTTTCTATTGTTTCAGGATGACAAGTCATAAAAAAATTAAAAATCCAGAGATAAGATATAACAGTGAGGATAAATCTTTGGCTAAACGAATTAAAAGGGAGAAGATAGAAAACATCAAGCTCATTTTGAAGAATTCACAGCAAGAAGATGAGGCATATGAATGATATTTGCAAGTTGTAGAAGCTTCCAAATTGAAATTTTTTTCTTTAAACTGGATTTACATGCCTTAATCAGTTTTTGTCAAAGTTGAAAAATAAAGCTTAGATTTCAATTTCTACTAGTTTTCTTCATTTTCCTTGTTTGTGTTGACTAACTTTTCAAAGAGGAGGCAAAGAAGAGGGAACGATCACCACTAGGTGATTCAAACTCATGACAAACTCCATTAAAAATGCCCCTAGCCTTTGCTAGCTTCTATTGGAGATTTGCCAGCAGGCCAGTACTGACTCTATGTTTTTCATTGATGACAACATATAGAAAGTAGCATGCATGGAAGTCTTATGCAGTAAGATTATAGTATATATATCATGGACATGATATTAGCATGATATCAGGGGTAGAGGTTAAATGTTAGTACAAATAGTTATATTGTAGCTAGTGTCATCAATGTTCTTGACAGAGTAACAGATAGTGTTCTGTGTATGGTTGTCCGTACAGTTATCATGAACCCTTGGGTGCTTGGATATATGTTGAAGAAATGTTATTGATGTTTTAGTCATGGACGCATAGTATGGTGATGAACACAAGTGAAGTTATGTAGTCGCTATTCACCAATAGAAGTTTCTTGTGTTTGTTCAGAAGAGCCGACAGAGATTTTATTGGTTCTTGAGTTGCACCTATCTTGAGGGTATGTGCCCTTGGAGTTAAGCTTGTAGAAGTGTTATTAATGTTTGGTTAAGAGCACATGAGTTAATTCAGCTTACAGAGAAAGTTCCAATTGTTTTGGTAGAGGTGATAGTGTGTAGTGTGAGTCTACATTTATTTTATTAAACATGTCCCAGAATGAGTTGCATGCATAGTAGATCCGGTAGAATGTTTATTGGAGTTTGTTATGTTTTCTCTAATATGATTTCAAGGTGATTCTAATAGGTTGACTTTATTATATCATTTATAGGAAAGGTATTTATAGGCAGTCATTTGTGATTTCTTAAGTGTGGTTCATGGTTGATTAAGTAGAGTAGAGCAGAGTGTGTGAACTATTGAGCCATCAGAAGAAGGTCTATGTGACCAAGTAAATTACTTATGCTATTCTTTGGAATTGATCTAGAGAGAAGGTCAAAGAACAGTTCACCAAGATCTAGCTATAGTGTGTATCTATTATTCAGAAGGTTGTAGCCTTCGCCCCTTTGAGTAGTGAGCTCTTAGACAGTGCGTCCTCTCCCCTAATAGGGACAATTGTAAAAGACTCCTAATAGGGTCTAACCCTTGACTAGGTCTATTGTATTTCATATATTGTAAAGCTACTTCTAATAGGGTAAAGGATCTTCTAACAAGGATCATTATACACTAGTACAAAATATTAGTGGGTATCAAGTCCCACTAGGGTTTTTACCTATTTGGGTTTCTTCGTAACCAAAATATTGGTGTTGTTTTCATGTGTTCTTTCATTGTGTTTATGCTTTATGCTTAAGTATACTTAATTGGATAAAGTATTGAATCTTGTAGATAACTGATTCACCCCCCCTCTCAGTTATCTCTTGGGACTATTCCTAACAATTGGTATCGGATCCAAGTGCCTTGGAGAGAAAGTTTAATAGCTTGAAGATTGATCAGATGGCATACTTTAGGAAAGAAAGTCCTAAGTTTGATGGAGAAAATTATCTTGATTGGAAGAACAAGATGGTGACTCATTTCCAGTGCATTGCTTTTGAAGTTTTTAATGTAACTATCAAATCATCCAAGATTCCTACCTTAGAAGACCTTGCAAAAGATGATGCTAATGGTGCTCAAAAAGAATTGTTTCATTAGAATGCTATTGCTAAAGAAGCCCTTATCAGCACCCTATCTGATGGTGAATTTTTAGAAGTAAAAAAGATATGTACAGCCCATAAAATTTGGAAGCACCTTGAAGACATATTTGAAGGAGACAAACAAGCAAAGGATGCACACAAAAAGACATGGAAGAAAAGATAAAATGCATTAGAGATGCTTCCTGAAGAAAATATTAGAGCTTACACTCAGAGGATTAATGAAGCAGTTGTTGGAATTAGGAACAATGGTGGTGAGATCTCAGAGGAGGACATTATGGACAAGTTGATGACTACTCTTACTCTAGAATATGAAAGCAAGATCAACATCCTTGATGAGACCATGCAACTTACATCAAATTTTAGGAGAGAGACCTTGATCAGCAAGATCTCAGCTTTTGAGATTTCAATATTGAAGACAGAACCAAAGAGTGAGACATCTTTCAAAGCAATAGTTAATGGTAAGAAATCTACAAAGACTTCTAGTAATTTTGATGATGACGATGAAGAGAGAAAATTAGATGATTTTATTGCTATGATTTCCAAAAGAGAAAAGAAAGGAAAAGTAAAATCTGAAGGTCAATTACCTTTTAAGTGCTTTTCATGTAATAAGATTGGTCACTTTGCATTTAAGTGTCCTACTAGAGCTAGAAAGTTCAAGAAGGATTACAAGCCTAAGTACTCTAAGGAATGTTACTTTGCTAGAGATGGATTTTTAGATGAAGAATCAGGTGAAGAAGAAATTGGACTCATTGCTATTGTAGACAAAATGAATATTATGTTAGTTCCTAAAGATGAGAAAGTAAATCAAGAGCTAGCATTGATTTCCCAAGCAGATATAAGGACAGACTAGATTATAGATAGTGGTTGTTCACATCACATGATAGGTGATAAAGGAATATTTGTTCATCTAGACAAATACAATGGTGGTATGGTTAGATTTGGAGATAACACTCCTAAACCTATAGTTGGTAGAGGAGCTGTCACTTTTGATGGAAAGAATAGTACTAATGATGTTCTTTATGTTGATGGTTTGAAACATAACCTTCTCAGTGTTGGACAGTTACTTGGAAAAGGATATCACTTGGAATTCAAAGATGAAAAATGCATCATTAACAACAAAGATGGTGTTATGATTGCATCAGGCACAAAGACAAGAGGTAATGTTTTTCAACTCAATTCAGAAGAAAGTTGTTTTGTTGCTAAAGTTGATGATAGTTGGTTATGGTATAAAAGACTATGTCATATCAATTTTGATAACATACTAAAGATAAGTAATGTTAAGGCAGTAAGAGATCTACCTAGAATAGGAAAGCCAGTTGATACTATATGCAGGGAATGTGTGATGGGGAAGCATGTGAGAAATTCATTCGAGAGCAAGAAGAATTCTATAGAGAACAAGTTGGATTTGATTCATACAGACCTATGTGGACCAACTCAAACAAGATCATACTATGGTGAATGGTATTTCATTTTATTTGTTGATGATTATACTAGGATGATGTGGGTTGTGTTCTTGAAAGATAAGTCAAAAGAATTTGATAAGTTAAAAATATTCAAAGCTAAGGTTGAGAATGAATTTGGATTAAAGATAAAATGTTTGAGATCGGATAGAGGAGGAGAATTCACCTCTGATAGATTTTATGAGTACTGCAAAGAACATGGCATAAAGAGACAGTTAAGTGCACCTAGAACACCTCAATAGAATGGAATTGCATAGAGAAGGAATAGGATCATTCTTGATACAGTGTGCACCATTATGATAGAAGGAAAGTTTTCCCACACCTATTGGAGAGATGCGGTCAATACAATAGTCTACACAATCAATAGAATTCAGTTGAGGTCTAGCACTGACAAAACACCTTATGAGCTATGGTTTGGTAATGTTCCCACAATAAAATACTTTAGAATATTTGGAAGCAAGTGCTACATCAAGAGGGATGAAGTAGTAGGCAAGTTTGATGCAAGAAGTGATGAAGGTATTTTTCTTGGTTACTCTACTAAAAGTAAAGCCTATAGATGTTTCAATTTAAGATTGAAAAAGATCATTGAAAGTGCTCATGTAAAGATTGATGAAAAGTTTATGATTCAAGAAAGATATCATGATTACTCACCCATGATTGAAGAAGAACCTAGACCCTGCACTAGTGAGATAGTTATTGAAGAAATGTTTGACAATATTGATGTGTTGTTCAATGACCTTGAGACAAGTGAAGAAAATACTCCTAAGGCTGATGATTCAACAACAACTAAAGCTCCAAAGTTTACATCAAGAAATCATTCCAAGGAAAACATCATTGGAGATCAGAGTGGCAAAGTCTTAACAAGATCACAAGCAAAGAACTCAGCTAGCAGTGAAGCGGTATGTTAACTATCTCAGATTGAACCTTTAAGTGTTGAAGATGCTTGTAATGATTCAGATTGGCATGATGCTATGAAAGAAGAACTTGATCAGATTATTAAGAATGACACTTGGGAACTGGTCCCAAGACCTAGTGATAAGAAATAAAGCAAGATGGTATAGTAGTAAGAAATAAAGCAAGATTAGTATGTAAGGGTTATGCACAAAGAGAAGGCATTGATTATTCAGACACATTTGCACCTATGAGTAGATTAGAAACTATTAAGTTGTTTCTAGCCTATGCTACAGTTAAAAACTTCAAATTTTATTAGATGGATGTCAAGTCAGCATTCTTGAATGGAGATTTGAAAGAAGAAGTATACATTGAGCAGCCTGAAGGATTCACCTTATCAGACAAACCTGATATGGTATGCCGATTGAAGAAAGCCCTCTATGGACTTAAGCAAGCCCAAAGAGCATGGTATGAGAGACTAGATGGATACTTAACAAAGATTGGATTCAAGAAAGGAGCAGTTGATTGTAATCTATTCATTAGAGAGACATTTGAAGACTTACTACTTGTAGCTATATTTGTTGATGACATTATCTTTGGAGGTAATGACAAACTCAGTATTGAATTTTACAAAGAAATGCAGAATGAGTTTGAGATGAGTATGATTGGTCCTATCAAGTACTTTTTGGGACTAAATGTGCAATAGATAGAAAAAGGAATTTTTGTTAATCAATCAAAGTATGTGAAAGAGATACTGAATAAATTCAAGATGGATGATTGCAAGCTAGTAGGAACCCCTATGATCACTGGATGAAAACTTACAAAAGTAAACAATAGACACAACATTCTATAAGTCTATGATTGGTAAACTCATATATCTTACTCAGACTAGACCTGATATTTCTATTGCAATTGGTATAGTTGGAAGATTTGCAGCAGAGCCTAAACAAAGTCACCTCATGGTAGTAAAGAGAATATTCAAATACTTGTAGAGCACTATAGATTATGGTCTATGGTATCCTAATTCAAAAAATGTTGAGCTTCATGTGTACACTAATGCATATTGGGAAGGATGTGTTGATGACAGAAAGAGTACTTCAGGTGGAGCAGTGTTTCTTGGTGATAGACTTGTCACTTGGATAAGAAAGAAGCAAAATTGTAGTTCTCGGTCAATAGTAGAAGAAGAGTATATTGCAATAGCCTTGAATTATTCTACAATTGTTTGGATCAAGAAGATGATAAAGGATTTTGGAATTCAGATTGATTATCCTATTGTTATTCACTGTGATAACACTAGAACTATCAATGTGTCAAAAAACCCTATGATGCATGCAAAGACAAAGCACATTGAGATCAAGTATCACTTCCTAAGAGACACAGTGGTAGAGAAGGAAGTCAAATTGGACTATGTGAGTACTAAAGATCAGTTGGCAGATATATTCACAAAGTCCTTGCCTAAGGATCTTTTTGAGTATCTTAGGGAGAAGTTGGGAGTCATTCACTTCCCTAATTCTGCTTAGAAATAGAAGGAAAGGCATCAGTCCTTAGGGACTAGTGGAAGGTTGACTAATCTACCTCAGGAGTAGTACCAGTGCTTAAAATGAGTGGCACCCTTTTCCATTGATGTCAAACAGGGAGTATATATATTAAGTCATGAAAAACATAAGTAAAAAGAGGAGTAATATACTAAGGGGGACCAGCATTCAGTTATGACAACAGTACAATTGAGGAAATGGAGAATGTTATAAAAGAAATGTTCATTTGGGTTGGTGGTAGTTTTTCATTCTACATGTTTCCATCAATGCCAAAGGGGGAGATTGTTGGAGATTTGCCAGCAGGCTAGTACAGACTGTATGTTTGTCATTGATGACAACATATGGAAAGTAGCATGCATGGAAGTCTTATGTAGTAAGATTTTAGTATATGTAGCATGGACATGATATTAGCATGATATCATGGGTGCAAAGGTTAACTATTAGTATAGATAGTTATATTGCAATTGGTGTCAACAGTGTTCCTTACAGAGTAACAGATAGTGTTCTGTGTATGGTTGTCCATACAGTTATCATGAAGCCTTGTGCACTTAGATATATGTTGAATACATGTTATTAATGTTTCAGTCATGGATGGATAGTCTAGTGATGAACACAAGTGAAGTAATGCAGTCGCTATTCACTAGTAGCAGTTTCCTGTGTTTGTTCAGAAGAGCCAACAAAGATTTTATTGGTTCTTGAGTTGTGCCTATCTTGAGGGTATGCACCCTTGGAGTTAAGCTCAGAGAAGTATTATTAATATTTGGTTAAGAGCACATGAGTTAATTCAGCTCATCGATAAATTTCCATTTTTTTTTGTAGAGCCGACAGTGTGTAGCGTGCGTCTACATTTATTTTATTAGATAGGTCCCAGAATGAGTTGTGTGCATAGTAGAGCCAGCAGAATGTTTATTGGAGTTTGTTATGGTTTCTCTAATATGATTTCAAGGTGGTTCAAATAGGCCAACTTGATTATATCTTTTGGAGGAAAGGTATTTATAGGCAGTCATTTGTGATTGCTTAAGTGTGGTTCATGGTTGATTAAGTAGAGTAGAGTGTGCGAAGTGTTGAGCCATCAGAAGAAGGTCTATGTGACAAGTAAAGTACTTGTGCTATTCATTGGAACTGATCCAGATAGCAGGTAAAAGTGCAGTTAACCAAGAACCAGATATAGTGTGTATCTATTATTCAGAAGGTTGTAGCCTTTGCCCCTTTGAGCAATGAGCTCTCGGACAGTGTGTCCTCTCCCCTAATAGGGACAATTGTAAAAGACTCCTAACAGGGTTAGACCCTTGATCAGGTCTACTGTACTTCATATATTTTAAAGCTACTCCTAATAGGGTAAAGGATCTTCTAATAAGGATCATTATACACTAGTATAGAATATTAGTGGGTATCAAGTCCCACCAGGGTTTTTACCTATTTGGGTTTCACCGTAACCAAAATATTGGTGTTGTGTTCATGTGTTCTTTCATTGTGTTTATGCTTTATGTTTAAGTATACTTAATTGGATAAAGAATTGAATCTTGTAGATAACTAATTCACCCCCCCCCCCCCTCTCAGTTATCTCTTGGGACTATTCCTAACAGCTTCAAATTAGGTAAGCCTAAAGTTGGTCAATTTTTACTTGAACTATGACCTTGTGATTTTTGTTAAAATATAGTAATTAAACCAGCATAAAGGATAAATCAAGCATTTAATCAATAACCCCTTGTTTGTGGATGAGAGTATAAATACTCAATTTCCATTAGTTAGTGGGTTTGGATAATCAAACATTGTTAATTATGCTTGGGAGGCAAGAATAGATAGGGAAATTCTCTTTACCTTTTGGTAAATCAAAATCCTAAAACCTATCTCTTAAATCCATTTTATTGCTTTACAAATTAACATTCTAGATCTTTAGTGGGCTCTCCTCCTGAGATTTGCCTTAACGATGCCGGTGAGAGGGACAAGCTAAAGTGGGATACAATTATCATTTCTGCAATAATCTAACCCCCTATTAAAATAAATGCATGCATCCTTAATGGAGTGTGTGACAAAAGGATATTAAGCTTCGAACTTCCTCGAGTAGTCCTACGGTTTCTCAAAACTCCAATATACAGGTGGTGGGAAGCCTCCTAATTTTGGGGGGATGAAACTTAATGTCCATTTTGACTAGAATGTTGATTAAATACCTTGTTAACTTAGAAATCCTACCTTGTAAAGCCATGCTTATGAACCAACTTGACAACTAGGTAGATTGCTTGGAGTTACTTTTCATGAAAAATCCATGATAACGTTCTTACATATTCAAACACTTTTTGTGTAGAGGGTTTAAAAAGAACAAGTGTATTTGTGGTTTCTTTGTTTGAAGATACATAGAACAAGTGTGCAATAAACATTTTGTAAAATCATCTGCTACTTTTAATATCTTCATAAAAAGAACAATCACCAAGTTTGGGGAAAATAGTTTCAAATTAAACCTTTGTTGATGCCGGTTTCAATGCGATCTCATAGACTTAAACTATCTTTACAAGAAGACAACACTTGCATAGAAAGAGAGGTCCCCGAATTTGAATCTCAAACTTCTTTCATAAATCAAAACCTAGGGGATAGTCTCCCAAACCTTTTTGAAAAGAGAGTTGACCAAATGGATAGAGGGTCAGCAAATCATGATTACCTTTAGGGGGGATACAATGAAGAGAAAGGAAAAAAAATTATGACAATGTTAATCAAGAAAACTATGAGCCTAAAGAAACAATTGAAAACAAAGCCAATAGGGCGGCTCAAGATCTTGAGTTCCTTGAAGTAATGGATAATCTTATAGAGAGAAATAGGGAAAGGTATTTCCTTAAATTATCCCAAGTAGGTGTGAAACTTCCTCGTGACTATGATGTTGCCACACTTAAGAAAGATGAGGAAGAGGATAATCCTATAGGTGTTATGAATAAACAATTAAAAATGTTTCAAGTACAAATCAATAAAATGAAGAAAGCGGTCAAACCTAAGCCATTTTCCATCGAGGCTTTGTGCCCATTTCCCTTTGATAAGAGCTTGGTTATGGAACCTTTCTCGCTAAATTTGGTCTTCCCCAAATATGAAAAAATACATGGGTAAATCAAACCTACAAGACCATCATAGAGAATTTTGTGCTTTAAGTATCGAATTCATGCACGATACAACCTATTTAATGAGGCTTTTTCTGAGAAGTTTAGGAGGCCAAGCCATGGAATGGTTCTCAAAACTTCCACAAGGGATTAAAACATTTGAGGAATTAGCTTCAAAATTTGTGACTCATTATTCCTATAATATCGAGCATGAAATCACCATGCTTAATCTAAGTGATACTAAACAACGAGATGGTGAGTCTCTTCTAGGGTTTCTCCAAAGGTGGAGAATGGTCTTCGTACGATACCCACGAAGCATACCCAAAAAAGAAAAGATGGAAATATTTATGAATAATCTAAATATGGAGATAAACTATAGGCTCCAACTACAATGTCCCCCTACATTTAAAAAGATCATTGAAAATGGGATCAAACTTGAAGAAGTGTTGGTTAAAAGAAGGGAAATCAAGTTATTCAATGATAATAAACCCTATACCAAAACCAATAACAATCATAACTTATCTGATTATAACAATAATAAAGGAGTCAACAATCACAATGATTAACCAAAATTATGGTTGAAAAATACCAATAAAAATCTTGTGAATGATGGAGTTGTGGAGGCCCACAACTTGAGGGATACTCCCTTTAATTTATCAAGTGGGTCAAACCCAATGTATAATGTCAACCAAACAACCAAAGATCCTTATAATAACAACACTAACAACAATGATAACAACAATGAAAACAACAAAAATAACAATCCCTTCAATAATTCCAATGTTAATAAACCTAAACCATTCTTTTCCACATATCAGAAAAGAAAATTCACATTTCTAGGTGAACCTTTGGAAAATGCATTAAGGACTTTAGTGGCCAATAAAATCATTATTCTACCCGAATCAAGGCCATACGAACCACAAGTAAGTCCAACATGGTTGAACAATTCTCATCATTGTGAATATCATCGCAATAAATGACATAAAATGAACGAATGTATGAAATTAAAATACCTTGTCCAAGATCTCATCGAAGATGGAACCATAAAAGTGGAAGGGCCTCAAAATAATGAGGACCATACAGCTTTCAAAAACCCTTTCCTAAACCATGAAAATCGGGTATCATCAAGTACCAATCACAACCAAAAAAGGGGTAATGAAAATGTTAACTTTACCCACACTTATGATAACACCATTAATACCTTAAGTAGTTATGAAAACATAGTAAATGTGATTGTGGTAAAAGAAAAGCCAAGGGAAGAAACATCTAATGTTGTAACTAGGGGGGAAGAATCAAAGATAACTCTATTAGGAGGTACCCCTATAATTATCTTACCCTATTAAACATCATCTTCATCTTCAAAGCAATATCATTTGGTGGACCAATTGCAAAGAACTCCTGCTCAAATATCTATCCTAGAATTTCTCAAAATTTCATCACCTCATAAGGAGATTTTAGAAAAATCCCTTGTGGAGACTAATCTACCTTTGAATTTGGATGCGGATAACTTCCAAAATATGGTAAGTCATCTTGTAGCATCCCATTGTCTATCCTTCTCAGAATAGGATGATATGTCCTTAAACCACCTGCAAAATCTTCCTTTGCATACTATGAGGTTTTGATCCACAAGCATAGAGTGAAGAGAGTCCTCATTGATGGGGGAGATGACTTAAATATTTGTATCATAAATGTTACCCAAAATTTCCCTGTCATTCAATTTTGGCCATAAGCTTGTTTTCATTTGCGAAGTAGATCCACAAGGTTTCAAGGTTTGCGATCTTGGACCCATGATCATCAATGTGTTGTCAAACTCCTATCCAGATCACACATGCTAAATCACAATACCTAGGAAGATATTCAATTTTAAAGCTTTCAGGAAGTGCTCAGGTTGCAGGGTTCCAAAAGTGTTCAGTGTAGAAAACTCTCTATGTTTTCAACCTTCAGTCTAAAAAATCTCTTTGTTTGTGACTATCAAGTGAAAACCTCAGTTATTTTTGGCCTTCCGCACTTCACACTTCTTCTTCAGCGTTGGAATTTTTCTTAAGTGCGCAACTCTGACCTAGTGGGCCCGAAGCTTGGGGTGCCAGTGTAGAAAAGAGATCTACGGTGGTCATAAGATCTCATGGGCTCTTCCGACCCCATGAGATCATATGACAACCATTGATGTAGTATCAATAAGATCGGTAGTGGGCCCAGAGTTTAAGGTGCAGCGAAGATCTACGGCGGTTGCATGATCATAAGGAATATTCCTTGCCTTTGCAGGAATGAATAGAAGAATTCCATGTGGCAGATAGGGAATCTCAGTTTGAGTCATAGAGGCTTGCCGAGGTGTTGATGAAAAAGTGACTAGAATGAATAGCAGAACGCCATGTGGCAGATAGGGGCCCAGGGTTTGAAAGACTTGGCAATGCGCGGTTGCACAGTTAATGGTTTTGTGTGGTCGCTAGATGTAACCAGGGTTAAAGAAAAGATCAAAAGATTTAGTGACTAAAGGAAAAAGGGAACCTAAGGTTAAGATCAAGTTAAGGTTAAAATCAAGTCTTGCAGGCCCAGATGTCTTGTGGTCAACTCCAAGCAGTCAATGGGTAGCATCTTCCGGTTGGTCGCGTGATTGCATGGGATCTTTCGATCCCATGCGACCATGCGACAAGCCATCAGCAGTCATGATGGGGTTCAAGGTAGAATTTGGTGGTGTAGCATAGGCCCCATAGATGCAAGATCTATGGTGGTCACATGTTCACATGGGATCTTCCGATCCCATGCAATCATGAGACCACAATTGGATTCAGAGGGTGTTTCCTATGATGTTGTCATGGGTCTGACCGATGTGTGGTTGGGTTTCAGTTGGTCCACATGGTAAAGGTGGTAGGTTTGGTTGGGCTAGGTGTCTTGCATGGTAGTAGAGGCAAATTTTCAATGGCCAGTCGTATGATCACATGCAGCCTTTTGGGGTCATGCGATCATGCGACCAATGACATTTTCAAAGTGGCCTGACTATTTTTTGTGGGCTTTTCTTTTGCAAAGATGGTTGTGAGCGGTGAGGTAGCTCAGAGATTTAATTTTTAAGGACAAAGGTGGTTTTGGGGGACTCTGAGGTGATCTTTGTCGGTGTTGCAGAGTCCTGTGCCCTGTGTTCATGCCATGGGTTAATGAATAAGTGCTTGGTGCCATTATTTTCTATAGTCTTTTCCCAGGGTAATGTGATTAATTTTGAGAGAATTCATGCCTGATTGGAGTTGCAGGTGAGATTGTTGGTGAAGATGGTGTGTCTGTAGGTGGATTCAGTACAGGAAAGATATGCATGATGAGATTTTGTGCCTGTTGCCGATTGATCCCAGAATTTCTGAGGGGTTGTACCTTTAGGGTCTAGTAGAGAATTGAATAACTATGTAACCCTATTTAGGTTAGTTTTTGGACTCCTACCTGCGTGCTATGAGGGATGTATATAATTATTTTTTGGAGCCTTATTGCTCAGAGTTGACATTTTGTAAAGAAGAAAGCCTCTTTCTTAGAAAGCTATCTGTGACACTTTCTGTCCTCTAGTTTTTCTACTCTTTGTAATCTCCCATTGATAATTCAGATATGGCAAAGCATTTTGTGACACTTTTGTTGTCCTTATGCCTTCTTATGTGAGTTATCTCTTATTGGATTAATGTGTATGATGTTTCCAGTGATATCTTAGGTTTTTTGATACCTCTTGCTTTCTACAATTTTGTGTGTTTCCTATATTTGATCTGATTTAGGTGGTTTTGTGGGTATAATTCAGCCCCTAACAATCTTGTCTCAATCCTACATTGGGTTGCAGAAGTGAATATCTGCTTGCAGGTCATAAGTTGTATCTTATGTTCAGGCCATCTTATGAAACATTTATGCAAGCCTATTCAATATGTTGTGATCTCCCAAACCTAAGCCTTTCACTAGTTTCATTCCTCTATACTGAGATCCAAACCCTAGTTTCGGTGCATCACCTAGTAGGTAGTTTGCTTTCAAGTTATTTCCCTTTTCATGTACTCCTTCTAACCCTTTCCCTCAAAAGATTTACTTTCCTATTAAAAGAAAACTAAGGTGACAATCCAAGAGGAACCAGCCTAGAACCTAGAGGTTTCATCTCAGTTAGCATAGGTCCCACAACCTGGAGATGATTCCCAAGTTATACTAAGTTATCAAGACTAAGAGAGCTTGAGAAAAGGTGCAAACTCAGTGTATAAAAATTTTGGCACGCCCAGTGGGACCAAGAGGTCATAATTTTTATAATTCTTGCTAGTTTTGATATGCATCCAACAGGTTGCAGACCTTTGAGAGGTCATTGTTTTGCATATCTGGTGACTCTGAGTTCACATTCACTAGTTTTAAGTAGATTCAATACCTAAGATGGATTACCATCCTTCTTTTCATGAGGACAACCCTTCATTTAAAGAAGGTCAACTTTATCAGAATAATGGTACTTCTAATTTCATGCAGGAGTACCCAGTTGCAGCAATGAGCCAACATACACCTCATGCTTACCCCCCACCCACCCAACTTCCAGTATCATGGTAGCACCAGTACACATACCAGTAGTCTCAAGAGGAGATGCCTTGCATGGAAGAGTATGCTTATCATGCCCATATCCAACAACAACAAGCATTGGCTCAACAAGATCAAGGTTATAGGAGGTATCTGGCAGAGCAATACAAGAGAAATGAGGCCAAGCTTGCTGAAGGGTTGGAGGCCCAAAAGAAGGTTTATTAAAAGGAGCTAGAAGAATAGAGGAAACACTATGAAGAGGTGTTGGAAACACAAAAAAGGCATATGCAAACACAGGCAAAGGAGCAGTTCGATGCTATGATAGAACTGAAAAAAGGTCAGGCAGCCCTTACAAGCATTCTCACAGCACTAAAGGAGGTTTACAAGGAAAAGTTAGTGGCGGTCAGTGCTGCTGCAGCTGCAAAAGAAGAAGATTTTCAAAGGACATTAGCAGCTCAAAGGGTTGCTTATGAGGAGTTGAAAGTTCATAAGAATAATTATGAAAGGGTGGCTCAAGACCAGAAAATTTTAATGGAAGCCATATTTGATAGGGGCATTGAATTTCAGATTGAGAAAGAAAAAGAGTTGGTAGCCCATAAGGAGTTTCATGATAAACAAATACAAGAGCACAAAGCAATAATAGGGCTCTTGATTCTAAAGGGTGCAAATGATAAAGAGACTCATCAGATACAACTTGAGGAAGCTCTTTGTAAAGAAAAGGAGGCAATATCAGGGTTATTTGATGAATCTTATAATGTTGCCAAGCAAACCATCAAATGGGAGGCTGATTTATTTGAAGGGCTGCCTTGTTTTTTTGAAGATGACAATGCTTCTAATATGCCACTCATCTCAGCTACTGAAGGACAAAGAAAGGAATGTTCTCCTGAAAAGAAGCCTGCTGCTAAGAGTGTTGACAAGAAAAACGATGTGGAAGAAGAAGCTCCTCTACATGAATTGGTAGTTGAAGATCCTGACAGCAGTAAAAGGAGCCCCAAGTTCATTCTTTCTAGGGGTTTCCCTTTAAGGTACTTAGCAAGAACAGAGGATAGCCACAAAAATCTAGTCATGTTTGTGTCCAAACATGAATGTTTAGATGAAGTTGAAGCTGAGGGTGAACTTGCAGTTTAGCAAAGGCAAGATCATCTCACTTATCTTCCCCTGGATAATGGAGATAAAAATCTATTAGTGGAGGTGAGTCAATTTGTTTATGTCCTTCAGAAGGTAGTGCATCGGTTCTTCACACAACTGTGTGTACTTCCTTCCTTGTTAGCTATCCTCCTACATGTAAATTGTTGTACCCTCAGGAGGAAGGGTAGCTATTTCAACACACCAGTGAATGGTTTTGTTTAACCAATTTTTTGCATTGGTTAGTTTAGGATAGGATAGTTTCCCTTGTTTTATGTCCCTGTATTCTAGTTTAGTCTTTCCTTGTTTTCCAAGAAGTGCTCGTGCATAGGTTTTGTCCCTCTGTTCAATTTTTGTCTCCTTGTCAAAGTTTTGTGTTCCTGAGTTGACCCCATTCCCAATGGATTGCTTCAAAGGCCACTAGTCCAATGTCTAGCAGGCTGAAATCTCACAGAAGTTGCCAAAATGTTACTCAAAATTTCCTTGTTATTCAATTTTTAACCACAAGCTTGTTTTCATTTGCGAAGTAGATCCACAAGCTTTCAAGGTTTGCGATGTTGGCCCCATGATCATCAATGTGTTGTCAAACTCCTGTCCAAATCACACATGCTGAATCACAATACCCAGGAAGATATTCAATTTTAAATCTTGCAGGAAGTGCTCAGGTTGCAGGGTTCCAAAAGTGTTCAGTGTCAAAAACTCTTTGTGTTTTCAACCTTCAGTCTGAAAACTCTTTGTGTTTTCAACCGTCGAGTGAAAACCTCAGTTGTTTTGAGCCTTCTGCACTTCACACTTCGTCTTTAGTGTTGGCATTTTTTCTTAAGTGCTCAACTCCGACCTGGTGGGCTCAAAGCTTGGGGTGCCAGCGTAGAAAAAGAGATCTACGGTGGTTGTAAGATCTCATGGGATCTTCTGACCCCATGAGATCATATGACAACCATTGATGCAGTATCAACGAGATCGGTAGTGGGCCCATGGTTTAAGGTGTGGCAAAGATCTACGACAGTTGCATGATCACAAGGAATATTCCTTGCCTTTGTGATCATGCGCCTGCCGTTAGATGGGAATCTCAGTTTGAGTCATAGAGGCTTACCGAGGTGTTGATGACAAAGCAACTAGAATGAATAGTAGAATGCCATGTGGCAGATAGGGGCCTAGGGTTTGAAAGACTTGGCAATGTGCGGTTGTGCGGTTAATGGTTTCGCATGGTCACTGGATGTAACTGGGGTTAAAGAAAAGATCAAAATATTTAGTGACTAAAGGAAAAAGGGAACTCGAGGTGAAGATCGAGTTAAGGTTAAAATTAAGTATTACGGTCCTAGACATCTTGTGGTCAACTCCAACCAGTCAATGGGTAGCATCTTCTAGTTGGTCACATGATCGCATGGGATCTTTTGATCCATGCAACCATGTGACAAGCCATCAACGGTCACGATGGGATTCAAGGTAGACTTTGATGGTGTAGCATGGGCCCCATAGATGCAAGATCTATAGTGGTCGCATGTTCGCATGGGATCTTCTGATCCCATGCGATCATGCGACCATTGTTGGATTTGAAGAGTGTTTCCTATGGTGTTGTCATGTGTTTGACTAATGTGTGGTTGGGTTTCAGTTGGTCGACGTGGTAAAGGTGGCAAGTTTTGTGGGGCCAGGTGTCTTGTGTGGTGATAGAGGCAAATTTTCAAAGGCCAGTCGCATGATCACATGCGGCCTTTTGGGGTCATGTGATCATGCGACCAATGACATTTTCAAAGTGGCTTGACTATTTTTCATGGGCTTTTCTTCTACAGAGATGGTTGCGAGTGGTGGGGTAGCTTAGAGATTTAATTTTTAAGGACAAAGGTGGTTTCAGGGGACTTTGAGGTGATCTTGCTGGCATTGCAGAGTCCTATGTTGTGTGTTCATGCCGCGGGTTAATGAATAAGTGCTTGGTGCCATTATTTTCTACAGTCCTTTCCTAGGGTGGTGTGATTGATTTGAGAGAATTCATGGCTGATTGGAGTTGGAGGTGAGATTATTGGTGAAGATGGTGTGTTTGCAGGCAGATTCAGTACAGGAAAGATATGCATGATGAGATTTTGTGCCTGTTGCCAGCTATTCCCAGAATTTTTGAGGGGTTGTACCTCTAGGGTCTGGTAGAGAATTGAATAACTATGTCACCCTAGTTAGGTTAGTTTTTGGACTCCAACCTGCGTGCTATGAGGGATGTATATAATTCTTTTTTGGAGCCTTAGTGCTTAGAGTTGAAATTTTGTAAAGAAGAAAGCCTCTTTCTTAGAAAGCTTTCTATGACACTTTCTGTCCTCTAGTTTTTCTACTCTTTGTAATCTCCCATTGATAATTCAGATATGGCAAAGCATTTTGTGACACTCTTGTTGTCCTTATGCCTTCTTATGTGAGTTATCTCTTATTGGATTAAAGTGTATGATTTTTCCAGTGATATCTTACATTTTCTGATACCTCTTGCTTTCTGTAATTTTGTGTGTTTCCTGTGTTTGATCTAATTTAGGTGTTTTTGTGGGTATAATTCAGCCCCTAACAGTCTTGTCTCAATCCTACACCAGGTTGCAGAAGTGAATGTCTACTTGCAGGTCATAAGTTGTATCTTATGTTCATGCCATCTTATGAAACACTTATGGAAGCCTATTCAGTAAGTTGTGATCTCCCAAACCTAAGCCTTTCACCGGTTTCATTCCTCTATACTTAGATCCAAACCCTAGTTTTGGTGCATCACCTAGTAGGTAGTTTGCTTTCAAGTTATTTCCCTTTTCATGCACTCCTAACCCTTTCCCTCAAAAGATTTACTTCCTATTAAGAGAAAACTAAGGTGACAATCCAAGAGGAACTAGCCTAAAACCTGGAGGTTTCATCTCAGTTAGCATAGGTCCCACAACCTGGAAATGATTCCCAAGTTATACTGAGTTATGAAGACTAAGAGAGATTGAGAAAAGGTGCAAACTCAGTGTATAACAATAAAATTGGTTAAAGCCTTAGGATTTTATGAGGAAGCTATTGACCCAAAGAAAAAAATAATCATTAAAGCTTACGATGATGAAGAAAGAGCCTCTAAAGGTGTCATAGTACTCTTGTTAGAATTTAATATTTCCTTGCTATTTATGTATTTAAAGGATAAACCAAGGTATCCTTTTGTACTCATCCTCTAGTCCAAGTGGGAGGACATGTCATATTTGTAATTTCCTTTATTAAGGAAAATTGATATTCCTCCTTATGAGGAATCCTACACTTGTCTCAAACACTAGTGAAATGTGGCATACATAGAAATGGGAGTTACAATGTAACTCCTTTCTCACATCTCTATTAAGAGATGGCTCTCCTCCACTCTTCTTACATTCTCACATGAGATTCTTCTTATTCTTGAACATTATATTAGCTAAGCTCTCACTCTCTTTGTCTCTCTCTCTCATTCTTAGGGCATTTTTGCCACTTTCATTATATCACACGGGTTTTTTTTATGCTTTTCCCCCTTCAAAATTTTGTCTCCTTATTGCCTTGTGCTTTGGTGAATGCTCCTAGTTTTGTGATTATTCATGTTAAATCTTCTTTTTTCTTGCTCATTGATTAAACAAGTTTCTATCCCTCTATATTTTGTTATTATTTTAACATAGTATCAGAGCAGGTCGGTTTAATCTATTATTGAGTGTACAGGTGAAGGATCTACCATATCTTGGAGCACTCCAATATCTGAGACTCTTGAGAGAGTTCATTGCTAGTATAATTTTTTTGACTAATTTGATTAAGAGAGAAAAAAATTGGAATTTTTTTCAGGTTTGGCTAGTTTATTGCCAAACCCAGTTAATCTTTCGGTTACATTATTGACTTGTTTTGTGCAAGATTGGATACATTGTTAAGTTTATCAAAATCTTAATTTTATAATCAAAATATAACATTATAATTATATCAATATCTTAATTTAATATTATAATATTTTAATATTATAATATTAAAAGATTTTTAAAAGAGTTAAAAGTTTCTAAATTTGGTTTCTTGCATGAATAGTATTTTTTTTCAAATTACAATTATTATTTCTCATTTCCATTCATTGCATTTAATTGGTTACATGCATTTTTTTTCATATAGTGCTCTACTTAGTAATCACTGCTTTGTTATTCCTTGCATGTTGTTTTTCTTTCCTTTTTTTAGCTTTAATCATTTGCATGCGTTTCTCTCTCTCATCCATTGTTAATATCCTTGCATGCACTATTTTGCATTTTTTCATTTTTTTAGTGTTCTTTTTCATGTTCATACAAAGAAATCGGCAGCCCTCATATTTTCTTATCAAGAGCACTATAAATACTTTATAATCTGTGGTGATTCAGGTACCACAGTGTTGTCCTTCTTTATTGCCATTTTACTGTGGAACACTTGCACCAGTAGAGTTGGGATTTCAATCCAGATTAGCTTGAAATTTCACAGCTTTTAGCTCACCGCCTCTCTACCCCCTTTTTGCTTATTTGTTTCTGTCATAACCCCCATTCTAATATTCTTCTAATTACCATTTTTTATCTCTTCATAAGTAAATCACGGCTCTTTTTGGTGGTTCTTTGTAATCTTTTTTTTTAAGTTCACTATTTTTGCTCTTCTATTGCCTAAAAGTTAGAAGTTCCTTTGCATTTATCTTTTATTGGATTTGATTGTTTCTTCATACAGAGTTAAATCTATGAGTTTTGATTGCTCCATTTGTTTTTAGAAAGCTCCTATGATGATGACAGTTATTCCTTTACATTAAGAGGTGATAGGCACCCTCTTGCAACCCATTGTTTCCCTTCGCATCTCGTTCAAGATCTCATTCATTCAAAACCCAACACTTGTAGCTCTTTATATAACTCTGCGACTCATTGGAAGCCTCAACACTTTGCAAGTATTGTCGCCATACACTAGTAGAGGGTTTCCATTTGTTTGGGTAGATATTGAGTTCATTCAATTACGAAACATAAGGCCTCTTTACTTTTGCCTATCTTTCTCTAGGCCGACGTATAGCACTGAATATGCTATGTTTCTTTAGTAGCATACTAGTGACTCTATTTTATCGCCATTCAATAGTGAGGGCACTTAGATTTTATATCTATCGTTAACCTCAGCTCGGCTTTCTATTTGCGTAATACTTTTTTTTCTCTTTTATAGTGTTTGTTGATTATCAGACCTCGAAGGTTCGAGATTTCTGGTGGTTCTTTTTTTAAACTAGGTTTTGTTTTTTAGCTAAATCAATTTAATTTGATTTGTATCTCATTGATATCTTTTCATGCATGCTTCATGGTTTCCAATCAGTGAGAGGCTGCATTTTCTATGAGTTTTGCTGGCTTCTTTTACCTTTTTGGTTGTATGCCATCATTCCTTGCTATCATTCCTTTCCCTACTATCATTCTTGGAACTCATCACCTCAATGGTTTCTCCCATCGAAGGTGTGAGTGTCATGCATGATAGAGTCAACAACGGAAGGGTCAGAATTGGCCACAAACTCAAATCCATGAGGGTAACCAGTGCCTCATCTTTCTTTTACCACCGAGTCCTTTTATTCTCAGCATTATCTTATCATTCAAACTCTGCCCTTTGCTGCTATTTTTTAGTTCATGTGCCCTTGCTATTTCATGGCACCTTCTACCAGGCTGGTCATTTGATCAAAGAGCCTGGTTTTATCCTTTGTTGTTGCGATTTCCAGTTGTTTTTCAATTCACCCCCACCCTCTACGACCTGCTTCTCCTCCTTAGCGCAATCCACCTTTGCCTTTGCCACCTTATCCAAGCTCTGATCATTGTTGCTTCTTGCCACAAGTTTCTTTTTGCATGCGTTTATTCTACTTTAACTTGTATTGATTGATTTTTGCTAATATATATTATATATATATATATATATATATATATATATATATATATATATATATATATATATATATATATTATATTATATATAAT
>BSBK01004866.1:0-32500 GCA_027943335.1 Chamaecyparis obtusa
TAAACATAAAATCCTATCTCAAACCACGACCTTAGTATGATACAATAATCTTAATACTAACCATAACTGTAATTGTAACCATTCACATAATACTAGTCCTAATGGTAAACCATAACCCTAATGATAACCATAACCCTGTCATGTACCATAGGTAAAATGGTAACTATAAAAGTTATACTAACCCTTAATATGATACTAATTCTAACTCTAAACATAGAATCCTAGATCCCTAACTACAACCTTACTCTCATCTTACCCCTAACACTAAACCCTCACCCTAATCGTAATCCTAACCCTAACTCTAATTTGTTATCATTAACATTATAATTAGAGTAATATTGTAACAGTTCAAGTTAGCTTTTTCCATTTCTGTACCATTGACCCTATGTTACATGTTATTGTTAAATGAGATACTAATGATAATTATCATGTTACACCGTAAAAAAGATCCTAAATTATATTTCTAACTATGATACTTTAATCCTAACTGTAAAACCTACATCCATCCCTAACTACATCCATAATCTTACTCTCGTACAAACCCTAATATTAACCCTATAGCTAACACTACATATGATTTAACCCTAACTATAAACTATACATCCTAATAGTATTGAATCACAAAGAGTCTAATATGAACCCCAACCCTAACACTACACATGAAACCCAACCTAGACCTAATTTGACCATTGACCCTATTTGTCAAACTAACCTTAACCAATATTCTAACCCTAATACTAATCCAAACTCAATGTGGTCTGCATCTCATTGTTAATATTACTTTAACCCTCACTGTATTAGTAACACTAACCCTAACCCCTTACTCTAATCTTAAACCTTAATGCTATACAAAATATGATATTAATCATTATTGTAAACCTAAAATCATATCCCTAATCACATCCTTAATCTCACCGTATCCCTAACTCTAACCCTGACCCCTTACCCTAACTTATAAGGTAAAATGTCATACTAACCCTAACTCTTACTCTAATTCAAATTATTTTAATAATTTTAAACCATATATATATATATATATATATTGATTATTTATTTTATTTTACGACATTAAACCTAATTGTTGCCATAACAATTTGATTTTATTTGATTTTTTTGTCATATACATAAACATTAAAAATCATAAACTATCTTCCATGTTGCATTGCGACTACTACTAGCATATATATACTACTCACACACACACACACACAAATATATATATATATATATATATATATATATATATATATATATATATATATATATATATATATATATATATATATATATATATATATATATTATATATATATATATATATATATATATATATATATATATATATATATATATATATATATATATAATATATATATATATATATATATATATATATATATATATATATATATATATATTTGGAAATATAGATGGAGTAACTGAGAGGGGGGGGGGGGGGGGGTAAATCAGTTAACCACAAAAATATTACCATAGATCCCTTAGATGTCTTATTAATTCATTTACTGCTGTCACTTGGTAAACATACAGAGAAATGCTGAAAACTCAGTTATTACAGTGAGTATTAATTATAACTGTTCTTAAGTATTCATCAGTGGCTAACATGCATGCATAAAGAAAATAATATGAACACAAGAGACACCAGATTTAATGTGGAAACCCAATATGGGAAAAACCACCAATGTAACTAGTTACTTTTTTTCACTCTTCTAAAGTGAGCCCTGTTAGGAGCCAACTTGGTTATAGGTTACAAAACACACTGTTAGGTGTGACCTTGTTAGAGGATTTAATCACCCTTTTAGGAGTGGCCTTGTAAGAGGTCTTTGAAACAATTCAATAGAACTGTCACCTTGTTAGAGGATTTACAAAATGGCTGTTAAACCAACTTTGTTAAGAGATTTTGAAATCACTTCTACAGTGGTAAGAAAGTAACAATGAAATGACCTGAATAATGATGCAACTAAATTGCTAATTACAGATCTTTGTTCTACTTCACTAGATCCTTCCTGATCAAATATATCTCTGCTGCTCCTCAAGGATATCTAACCATCCTTCAAAATTCGCTCACACTTTCCTTCAAAATGATTTGCATGTTCGCTCATCCACACACTCTTCCTCCTTCACACTTGTCCACACTTTCACTCTCTTTTTCACTTGCACACTCTTTTAATTCACAACTTGACCTTCTATATATACCATTCACATTGTCCATTCACATTGTCAAGTCGGCACTAATAATCATTACAAACATTAACACTCATTACAACAGTCGGCTTGAATAAACAAACTTTATTCCTCAAATTAACAAAATTCTTTACTGGGCCGACCTTGCTTGGTAAACACTAATTAGAAAAGAATTCCTTTGATGACTGAGTGAACTCAGTTAACACTACAAATTCTACAACATCCTTTGAAGACCGAGAGATCTTGGTAAACACAGAAAAATACCTTGCGGACTGACTGAGCTCGGTAGACACTGGGAATCGCTTAGCTCACCGACTGAGCTCGGTAGACATTGGGAACTACTTTGCTGACCAACTGAGCATGATAAGTGATATGACATTTGTGTGACATCAAAGACAACACACAATTAATCCAACAATCTCCTTCAGACAATTATATCCAACAATCTCCCTCTTTGGCATTGATGGCAACACAACATGTCATAGCACAATGATATTTCATAGAAAACATAGAGTAAGGAACATATCCTTAGCTTCATTCTGATTCTCATCTATGAGAACTCCCTCTGTCAGCAAACTTCTCTTTCTGACTAAAAAACTCTCCTTCTTAACTTCTCAAACTCTCCAAGAAAACTCTCCCTCTTAGAAATCTTAAGAAATTTCTTGAAATATGACAACAAACTCTCCCTCTTTGACAACACATGCCAAAGAAAACACATACCACGTGAATAGAAATGTACCTTGAGCACTGATTCATATGCAATGATTCCTTGACTAAGTTGCATCAACTAACTGATCTTCAATATGCTCTGGTTGATGCATCACTAAAACTTTATTTAGTGAGTCTTGGATAGGGGAATGACCCCTAACTTACCTCTTAGATACAAGAATTCATCCTTAGGTAGTGGCTTGGTGAATATATCTACAATCTATTCTTTTGTATGAATATATTCCATTCTAATTTCCTTGTCCTGCACCAATTCTCTGACAAAGTGATATTTTATAGCAATGTGCTTGGTTTTGGAATGCATTACTAGATTCTTTGAAATATTTATTGCACTTGTATTATCACAAAATATAACAACCAGTTCTTTGATCTCAACCTTCATGCCTTCCAATAACTATTTAAACCAAACAATATTAGAGCAGTTTACCACTGCAACAACATATTCTACTTCTCCTGTGGATTGGGATGTGCAATTTTGCTTTTTACTGGTCCAAGATACCAACCTCTTGCCAAGAAAGAATGCTCCACCACTTGTACTCTTTCTGTCATCAATGTTTCCTGCCCAATCAGCATCAGTAAACACTTTTAAGTCCAGATTGCCTCCAAATTTATACCACAAGCCATAATCTTCAGTTCCTTTCAAGTATCTCAAGATTCTTTTGATTTCCATCATATGATTTTCTGTGGGTTTTGCTGAGAATCTTGCTACTATACCAACTGCTAAGGCAATATCAGGCCTTGTATGAACTACATACTATAATTTTCCAATCATTGATTTGTATAAGGTCTGATCTACTTCTTTTGAATCATCATCTTTGGTAAGCTTCAGTCTAATACACATGGGGGTACCAACTAGTTTTGCATCTTCCATACCAAACTTCTTAAGTATTTCCTTGATGTATTTAGACTGAGTAATGTAGATACCGTTCTTGCTCTGTTGAATTTGAAGACCAACAAAGAACTTTATTTGACCAAACATAGACATTTCAAATTCTTTGTTCATTTGCTTTGAAAATTCTTGGCATTGATCATCATTACCTGTAAACACAGTATCATCCACAAATATTTCTGCTAGAACAATTTTGTTATCTGGTCCTTCCTTGATGTACAAACTACTGTTATCATTAGCTCTTTTGAAACCAATCTGAATAAGATAGTTGTGTAATCTTTCATACCATGCTCTAGGGGCTTGTTTCAGACCATACAATGCTTTGTGTAACTTGTAGACCATATTCCTTTTGTCTGGATCAATAAAACCTTCAGGTTGCTCAATGTAGACTTCTTCATCAAGAATACCATTGAGAAATGCAGATTTTACATCCATCTAATATACCTTAAATCCTTTATGTGATGCATATGCAAGTAGAGTTCTTACACCTTCTAATCTTGCAACAGGAGCAAAAGTCTCAACATAATCTATGCCCTCTTCTTGAGAATATCCTTTACACACCAATCTAGCTTTATTTCTTGATACTTGACCATCTTCATTCAACTTATTCCTGAATACCCATTTTGTTCCAATTACATTTTTATCTTTAGGCCTAGGTACAAGAGTCCATGTTTTGTTCTTCTCTATTTGTTTTATTTCTTCATTCATAGCCTCAATCCAACTTTCATTTTCCAATGCATCTTTGACATTTATAGGTTCAAAATCAACAAGTAAACATGTACCTTTTAGTTTACTTCTTTTCATAGTACCATTTGATTTGTTTCCAATAATCTGATCTGGTGTATGATGCCTCCTGACATATTTGGCCAATACAAGTTCCTTGCCTCTTGAATGAGTTACATTGTCATCTTCTTGAATTTCATCTTCAGGTTCTAGTTGCTTAGGCTCAGTAGATATTGGCTCGATAGCTTTAGACTGAGACTCGGGTCCTTGTGACTTGGTTTGAACTTCTTCTTGTGACTCGGTTACTATACTGGGCTCGGTAGATGCAGTCTCCTTATTGACAGATGTGTCTGGTAATGTATCAGGTTCAATGTAAACAAATCTCCTGTAATCCTCTGGTTCCTTTTTGCTTTCTTCTTCAGTCTTTTCTGCAAACTCATCAACTTTCACATGTGCACTTTCTATGATTTTGTGAGTAGACAAATTCAAACATCTATATGCCTTACTTTTGCAAGAATATCCCAAGAATATTCCTTCATCACTTTTCACATCAAATTTGCCCTTTCTAGATTCTTTTAAGATGTAACACTTACTACCAAATACTTTCAAGTAACTTACATTGGGTTTATAGCCATACCATAACTCATAAGGAGTTTTGAATGTGTCTTTCTTCAACTGTACTTAGTTTAAGGTATGAACTGCAGTACTAATAGCTTCCTTCCAGTATTTCATAGCAATGTTCTTTTCAATCATTAGAGTCCTTGTACAATCCATGATAGATCTGTTCCTCCTTTCAGCTATTCCATTCTGCTCAGGAGTTCTTGGGGCTGATACCTATCTTTTGATTCCTCTTTCAATGTAAAAATTATTGAATTCATGGGAGATGAATTCACCACCTCTATCTGATCTCAAGCACTTCATTCTTTTCCCTGTTTCCTTTTCTACTCTTGCCAAATACCATTTGAATTTCTCAAATGCTTCTGAATTTTCTCTTAGATACATAATAGTCATCATTCTAGAGTAGTCATCAACAAAGAGAATAAATAATTTTTCTTGAGTATAGCTCTCAATTCCAATAGGTCCACATAAATCAGTATGCACAATTTTCAAAATATCTTCAGACTGATAGTTTTTACTTTTAAAGCTAGTCTTTCCCATTTTACTAATCTGACAATTCTTGCATAGACCAACATCAGGTTTCTTCAAAGTAGGAATGCCTCTTACTTTCTTGAATTTGCTTATTTTCACCATGTTATCAAAATTTACATGACATAACCTTTTGTGCCATAACCAAATTTCTTCAATTTGAGCAATAAAACATGAGCATTCACCAAGATCAAGATAAAACAAGTTACCTTTGGTTTGTTTACCTGATCCAATCAATTTTCCCTTGTCATCCAGCAGTCTTTCTTTTCCATGCATGAATTCAACCTTGAATCCAATGTTGATTAGCTATGCTACACTTAGAATATTATGCTTTAGTCCTTCAACCCAATATGCATTATCAAATATAAGTTCTTTGGTTAATGAGATTCATCCTCTTCCTTTTATGCAACAAGGTTCATTGTTTCCAAACCTTACATTACCACCATCATAGTCTTCAAGGTGTTCAAACTTTGTTCTGTCACCAGTCATATGATGTAAACATCCACTATCTATGATCCATGTATCATTTTTTATTACATGAGAGATAAGTACCATCTTATCTTCATCATCATCAGATTCATCTTTTACAGCAATGTAGACAATTTCATCTTCACTATTATCAAAATCCTTAGCCATGAAACATATTTTCTTACCTTTATCCTTGAATGATTTGAAATTCTTCTTGCCATTGTACTTGTGACCTTTCTTCTCATCCTCGCTTTTCTTGTTTGGGCACCTAGCTACAATATGACCAATTTCTTCACATGAAAAATAGATTAAGGGAGTTTTACATTTGTATTTACCTCTGCCTCTAGTATATTTCTTTGCAAGTAATGCTTCAATAACTTCAAGATCACTATCAAAACTTTCCTCTGATTCTTCTTCACTCTCTGACTGGATGTCCTTTATTTTCTTGCCCTTCTTAAGTAAAAGTTTGGCCTCAAATGCTGATTCAACATTTTTGGAAGTTGGAACATAGTTGTCATAGTTAACCAACTCAAAGGTTGTCAATCTTCCCACTAAAGCATCCAAAGTTATATTGTGATTTTCTTCACATCTTCTTTCTTGAATAGCAGGTACTCTTATTGCATATATAGGAAGTAATGTTCTGAGAACCTTACTTATAACAGTTTCATCATCAATTTTTCCTCCAGAAGCTCTAATTGCACTAACACTTGCCTTGATCCTTTCAACATATTTTGCAATGTTTTCATCTTCTCTCATTTTTGTTTGATCAAACTGTCCTCTTAGGCTTTCTGCTTTGGCTCTCTTCACATTGTCATCACCGCCATAAATTTTCTTCAGCTTGTTCCACATTACATAAGCAGTTGTGCAGTCTTTGATCTCATCAAATTCTTCATAGTTGAGAGCTGATGTAATGTCTATCATCATGGTGTTATGGTTATTTTTCTCTGCAATGTCTTCAACAGTTAATGTGCCAGTCGGAGTTGTATATTCTTCATCAATATATTTGCATCCTGAATCACCAATGGAAGCCAGATGAAGTCTCATGAGTCCTTGCCATGCTGAAAAGTTATCTTTGTTAAGCCTTGGAATTTCTCTCTTGTAAGACATCCTGATCTTTAGCTTAGGTCCTTGAAACCCTTCCTGCAAGCACCAAATGCTTTGATACCAATTGTTGGAAATATAGATGGAGTAATTGAGAGGGGGAGGGGGGGGGGGGGTGAATCAGTTAACCGCAAAAATATTACGAAAGATCCCTTAGATGTCTTATTAATTCATTTACTACTGTCACTCAGTAAACATACAGAGAAATGTTGAAAACTCGGTTATTGCAGTGAGTATTAATTATAACTATTCTTAAGTATTCATCAGTGATTAACATGCATGCATAAAGAAAATAACATGAACACAAGAGAGACCAGATTTAACATGGAAACCCAATATGAGAAAAACCACCAATGTAACTAGTTACTATTTTTCACTCTTCTAAAGTGAGCCCTGTTAGGAGCCAACCCGGTTAAAGGTTACAAAACACACTGTTAGGTGTGACCTTGTTAGAGGATTTAATAACCCTATTAGGAGTGGCCTTGTAAGAGGTCTTTGAAATAATTGAATAGAACTGTCACCTTGTTAGAGGATTTACAAAATGGCTGTTAAACCAACTATGTTAAGAGATTTTGAAATCACTGCTATAGTGGTAAGAAAGTAACAATGAAATGACCTGAATAATGATGCAACTGAATTGTTGGTTACAGATCTCTGTTCTACTTCACTAGATCCTTCCTGATCAAATATATCTCTGTTTCTCCTCAAGGATATCTTACCATCCTTCAAAATTCACTCACACTTTCCTTCAAAATGATTTGCATGTTCGCTCATCCACACACTCTTCCTCCTTCACACTTGTCCACACTTTCACTCTCTTTTTCACTTGCACACTCTTTTAATTCACAACTTGACCTTCTATATATACCATTCGGATTGTCCATTCACATTGTCAAGTTGGCACTAATAATCATTACAAACATTAACACTCATTACAACAGTCAGCCTGAATAAACAAATTTTATTCCTCAAATTAACAAAATTCTTTACTGGGCCGACCTTGCTCGATAAACACTAATTAGAAAAGAATTCCTTTGATGACCAAGTGAACTTAGTTACCACTGCAAATTATACAACATCCTTTGAAGACCGAGAGATCTTGGTAAACATAGAAAACTGCCTTGTTGACCAACTGAGCTCGGTAGACACTGGGAATCGCTTAGCTCACCAACTAAGCTCGGTAGACTCTTGGAACTACTTTGCTGATTGACTGAGCATGATAAGTGATATGACATTTGTGTGACATCAAAGACAACACACAATTAATCCAACAATCTCCTTCAGACAATTGTATCCAACAATATATATGGTAGTTTATTTTCAAGAATAGAAGTTTTGTCTTGTATTATAATTGTTTCTAGTTTTTCAAAATAAGTATCCCTATTTTTTTGTAATGTGATGAGATTGATATAGTTTGATGTTTTAAAAGAAGATATATGTACTAATTATTTTTATATACTTTATAATGTAATATTTATCAAATAAATTTTTATTAAAGTTAAATTTTCAATATGTATATATAATATATGAAAGTACATAGACAAAAAATATGTTATAGTTATGTAAAAATAAACATAAAGAATTTAAAAAAAAAACAAAACTATTTAAATATTATTTAATTTTTATTTTTTAAATTCACATAAAACTATTTTTTTTCAAAAATATATATTAAAAATAAATCCAATATATATAATAAAATTTAAATATAATAAAAGAAATATTAATAATATAAAATTATGAAAATAAAACATTAAACCCAAAACATTCTCTAGTCATATTTTAATTTTATTAATTATACATTGTTCATTATATTCATCAAACTGGATGAAACTGAACTAGGTTTATATTATTTAACTTTGTCCACTATATTCATTTTCAAATTTCATTAAACTACCATTAGTCAATATTATTTTACATTGTTCATTATATTAACTTTAATTTTTCATTAAACTACTCTATACTTAGCCCATTTCCTTCTATAAGATTTAGCGAACCTTGTTTGTTTGTTATCGTGTCCAACGTGGAAGTAAACACAGAAAAAAATTAAAACAATAAAATTCTGCACTATTCTTCCATAATAATCTTATTTCTTTTCTCCATAATTTGCCTTTCTATCTTTTATTCTCCATATGTTTTTGAAAATTCACTTTCAAATTTTGAAAGAAGTTTGTAATTTAACCCATGTTGGCAATTACAAACCGGGGAAGAGAGAAGAGGGGAATCTATCAGAATGCTGGAAATAAACAACTACCTAAACAAAAATGGAAATGGTAACGTGAAAACAGAGGAAGCAGAAATGTATGGTAATGAAAATATTTGAAGGATAGTAAACATAAAGTTAGAGTTAAATGGGCCTCACTGACTGACACACCAAAAACGTCAATGTTTCCAATGTGCCCGTTAACGACACAATGAATAAATGAAACCAAGTCAGAATAACCCCATTGTACATAATGATTAGAATTGTGCCAACAAAATTTCATCCTTACCAGTCACAAAAGACTAGAAAAACAAGAAACGCAAATGTTAATGTCAGGGCTGATTTTTCCATTACCTTTATTTAGCCCTTCTTTTGTTACGACCTTAAAAGCATTGATTGTGTGAAATTGTAGTTTTGGGACTCTGATATCTTATAGAGTGTAGGACATGTGGATGAATTTGGGTTTGTGGGTGTGATGGATCTTAGTTATCTGTATCATAGTTTAAAGTATTTTAATTGGTCTTCCTAGAAATTTGGCAATACGCTAGTACTTCACAACTGCCTAGGCACAAAAGTGTGCTTCACTATCTAAAATAAGAGTAATTATTTTACAATACAAGAAGTTTCTTTATTTTGTTTTAGAAATTTTGGAATCCTATTTCATACCTAGTCCTGAAAATTTGTTGACTTGTCACAAGGACAATTTGGTCCCCTGACACTCTAATGCCTAGTTTTTGAAAATAGCAGCAGCAAAAGTGTGCTGACCCATGGAATAAAGGGCTGACTAAGTGAATTAACATAAAATTAATTTAGCATAGAGAGAAACATTAAAACATGAGAGTCTATCACGATCAAAAACATAAAAGCAGCAGAAAGTAAGCCACCACATTTGGAGAGTATCACACATCCATGAAATAATTTTAAGATAGTTCAACTTAAACCATAAAAGGTGCCATGCAGGGCTATAACCAATATTCAAAGTTTTAAACATCCGCAAATAAACAAAATTCATCCTAAAGTAAGGTCAGGAGTCATCAGCAATCTCTACCCTTCCGCACATGCCGAACCACATAGACATTTTTTGTCCCATAAGTGCTTAGACAATAGAAGGTTAGCCCTCTCTTCATTTAGGAAATTGAAGAGTTCCCAGTTTCCTTTAACAACATCCTTGTCCTCTGAGAATTTATCATTGAGGAGGCAAAGTGTGGTAGCAGACGCATGCATCACCTTAAGTGCAAATTTACTAACATCCGTCAGACACTTGTTAGTAGCTTCCAGGTCCCGTGTGAGCTTAGTGACCGTATTATGCACAGAGGAAAATTGGTACTTGATTTTTCCCATCAAGCTGCTACCAGTATGCTCTTTATCAACACTGGGATCTTTTTCTGTCATCTCCTCCTTAACCACAGTGGTATGGATGTCTTCATCTGGCTTGATTTCCACATGAACAGTATAATTGTCTGAGGTCTCTTTACTGGGGGATCCCATAGAGGCATCCTCCTAGGTAGAAGCATCCTCCTTGTTCATGAGCTCTCTGATGGCTCTTTTCCCCCGCTCTTTGGAAATGCGAGAAGAGCGATGGGTAGAAGTGGTTTGGGGCTTAGAAGTTAGGGGGCAATCCAGATTAATTATAATCTTCTTATGCTTCTTGGGAGGGGACTAAGAGCTAGCACCAGGGTTAAGGGTGTGCTTGTGAGGGCTTGGGGTGGGTTGATTTTTTGAAGACTTGGGGCTCAAAATAGGGGTCATGTTTCCTTTAGACCTAGGAGGGGTGGGAAAGCCTTGGTTGAGAGAAACCATCGGCGGCAAGGGTTACTGGGTAGCATGGGTAACCTACAGAGGCAGCGGGGGGAAGAGGGCATGGTGGAAATTGTATAACCGGAAGATAAGATCCTGATGGAGATAGACAAGATTTTTCTTGAGGGAGATGGCCTCATTGACAACCTTCACATTAGCCTCCAAAGAGTGTAGGAGGAAAAAGGGGAAGGAAATTAACAATTTATGCCTAAAATGGTTCAGAAAGGGAAGATGGTAGTTGAAAAATGTACCAAACCGACCCTCCAAGGTGAAATATTTTATCACCAGCTTGCACAAATTTGACTAGAACTCTAGGAGCTCAGAGATGTTGTAGCTGCCATTTAGAGGAGAAGGTGTAGCCTCATCCTTGAAGAACTATGCAAACTCTATCTTCGCTTGAGTTTTGGCCATTTTTTTCCATTTCCTGCCAGTGGTCAGCATCCCCGTAGCTTGGCCAATGACCTCTTCATTAATTTGAAATGTGATACCATTAATGGTGACCTGCCTTTCATTCTAGGTTTTAGCAACATGTCTGGAAATCATCTCATCATGACCCGTGAGGCATTCCATGAAAGGGAGGATACCTCCCTCCTTGCAAAAATACATGACCATGGGGTCTGAAGAGAATTCCTCCTCAATCCTATCAAGCTCAATCCTTTTCCTGTCGCCACCCATCTTCTTCTTCTAAAGCCAACTACTAAAAAACCAAATGAACAGAGAACCAAAGGAAGGATCACTCTTGCCAGACGTGGACCTCCAATTTTTCACAAGACAGAAGTTAAGAATGCCGAAAAAAAAGCCAAAGAAGGGATTTGAAGTCATGTCGGTCTGTAGGTAGTAATTAGGGATTTGATTATCTTGGGGTTCGTAATGCCTTATCGTGGAAGCCATTGGGTTTAAAATGTAGGAATGGAATGTTAACCCATGATTGTCATTATTTAAATCCACTTCATATCTCTTGACATCCTCCATAGATTGATTTTTATTCAGAGCCCATTTAAAATAATGATGACCTTTAAAGGGAAGTCTCGTGCCCATGAGCAACATCAGACCCCATTCTTAATTTAAAGAATGGCCATAGCAAGCCAAGTGGCAAGCAAAGGGGGTTGGGGTAGAGGTCGTAAAAATGTGCTGGTGCCCGGCCCCACCAAAAGGTACCCAAGTCAAGCTACTCATTTTAAACTTCATGGATTTCAAATTATCCTTCTCTCATTTCCCACCTAAGTAGGTCTTGAGTATTATGTGGAAGCTGACTGACAACTCTCCAATACTGAAGCCTATCAAGATGCAAACTAGTAGCAGCCATGGCATCAGCAACAACGTTGCCTTCCTTTTAGGTGTGCATGATAGTAACCCTATGTGTGTGATCCATTATGCCATGAATATCACTTAAAATACTGTCAACTTTCCAACCAGTGTTAAAAATTCCCTTGGTAGCATCAATTATGATTTTGGAGTGTCCTTCGATAGCAATGTTGGTGCAACCCATGGTTATGGAAAATCTTAACCCCTAGAGGATAGCCATACCCTCACCCTGATTGACAGTATGGTTATGTAGGGGCCCAACATAGGTAGCCACCAAACAACCATTGTGATCATGGATGACACCACCACCAGCTTGGAGATAATTGCAGACTGAACCATCAAAATTGAGCTTGTGCTAAGTAACCTAGGGGGGAGTCCAGATAGTGGCTTTTCAAATAGCAGTCTTGGTGTTATCAAAATTGGAAAATCCCTTATCAATTCCCCAGTTAATGGCAATTTTGTGGTCCCAGTTAGAGGGGGGGGAGACTTGGAGTCTTCTAGTGGGAGACAAGTAAGTATTCCTGTAATAATTTGAGATCGAGCAGGATCACCGTCATGGTATTCATCTCAGTGTCTCTGAAAATCTTGTTATTGCATTCCTTCTAGAGGGACTAGTAAAAAATGCATGAGTTGAGCATTTTAAGAATAGTTTTCATGTATAGATGTATCCAATGGCCTCACCTCTTACTATTCTTCATCTTCCATGTAGCTTTCAGTTTTCTTTCCAAAAAATTATTTGTGTCGCATGACATTTTCTCTATAATGCACCCAAATAAACTGCAGCAAAATAAGATAACAATAAGAATAAGTAGTCACACAATAATCAAATATTCTGATATGGTGATATTTTTATTCAGGCCAATCAAACACTGGCTTGTTATAAAAGGATTTTCTCCACCCTCTTTTCCAACTAGACATCTAGAACATTATTGTAGGAATCAAAAGGCATTTTGTTATGGTTTTTAGATTATTTCACTTTTGTCTAAAATAGACTCTAGGATTTAAGATCCTTGTTATTATGCCTCAACTCTATCAATACTTTAATTCAATGACACAGTCTATTACTTTCAATAGGTAACTGTTTAGCAGTGGTGGTATATTTTTTTTTATTATTCTTCAGTTCTCTATTTGACTATATACCAATATGTTCTCTATTCTCTCTAATGTCTTAGTCCCTTTAATGCCCCCCAAAAATTAATTAACAAACATTATTAACCATGATTTAATTATTTATTAACAATTCATTATTTCTTTGCCAAAAACCTCTGGCTCAGTTAAGAAAAGAATTAGGGAGACAGTTGCTAAAGAGGAGAGTCTTTCAGGTAAAAATTTAACAAAGGATAAGGAGGTTGGTATGGAAATGGACACCTCTACCGAAAGTGCGGATGGTTATGATGACATGGCCGATTCGACTAAGGAAGATAGTGATTCTTCGACTTCGGTTTCAAATACGGCTTTGGGGGAAAATGACAACACTGAAGAGGAGGCTACTGGTACTATGGAGATGGGTAATACCTCTGGAATCAAGAGTAACAATGAGGATGATAAGAATGAGGAGGATGCTAGCGGTCAACAGGTGCCCATTTTAGTGGAGTATGACAGTTGTAAAGATTACAATGTGCCCATCTCCCCTAAATTGGAGATGATCATGGAGGTTGGATCAGATATTCAAAAGGATGCCATGAACGTGGAGAAAACTTCCCTTGATGCGGAGACAGCTTCACCTGGTGCGGAGAAAGTGAATGCTCCTGGCAATTTTCAAAACATTCCTTTCATTAAAACTATGGATATGCAGGAACATAATTTTCAAATGCTTAAGGAAGACATGGACGATAAAATAGATCCCCCCTTTGGGGTTCTCCAAACTGCTAAGGCTACTTCCATGTATTCTTTTCGCTTACTGAAATAGGTTTTTCAGGAAGTCAAGAATTTAAATTTTAAGTATCGCTCCATTTTCGCTAAGGTGGATTCCCTATAGGATAAGCTGGAGTCTAGTTTGAAAACTGTATATGGCAACATGAACATTGATGGGGATAAAAAGTGCAGGAAATGCAAACTAGAATGGAAACAATGGAGAACACCATGAAAAAACATATGCATGACAACAATAAGTTTATGGGTTTGGCCATGGACTGCTTTATGACCATTAAAGTGGAGCTGGATGCTGGCTCCCCCAGCAAGAAACCTGATGAGAGTACAAAGGACTTGGAAGAGGAAGGCTTGGGAAAACATACTAGGTCTACAAAAAGGAGAAAGATTCAAGAAAGAATCCAGGAGCTCTTTGACTTCAACGCTGCAATAAAGAAGATATCTGAGGCGAAGCAGGAAGCTGACGAAACTTGCAATGAGTTTGTCTAGTGCCTTGGGTCCCCGGTGTTGGCCTTTTGTCATTTTTTTGCTGGTGTTTGGTTTTTAGGTTTTTATGTTGGTTTTGGTTATGGCGGATTGGTCCCCAGTCCTATTTCTTTTTAGTTTCATTTAACGCTAAACTTTTTATCTAGCTTGTACGAGGTTTCGGGTCCCCTTTAAAACCTATTTTTTCCTGCATTAAAAAACAATTTATTTTTATCCCAAAAGTTTTTCATTGTGCCTTCTTAGTTCTTGAATTGGTAGGTATGATAGGATATTTCTTCCTCCTTTTCATAGTTTTCCATTTAATCAAAATTAAAAATAAAAATGTCTCATACAAAAAAAGCATGTGGTGAAAGATATTTATATTTTGTAGGTTATAGCACGGGTTCATCCTAGAATGATGAGGGCCACTTCACATTATTGTGTTAGTTTATATATATATATATATATATATATATATATATATATATATATATATATATATATATATATATATATATATATATATATATATATATATATATATATATATATATATATATATATATATATATATATATATATATATATATATATATATATATATATATATATATATATATATATATATATATATATATATATATATATATATATATATATATATATATATATATATATATATATATATATATATATAATTGGATTTGATTGTAAGATACTTTTTTCTATGATTCATGATCATTTATCTTTTCTAATCCATTTATTTTTGATGATTTACGATAGATATTCAGACATGATGATGTATGATGAAAAATGGTTATACAATCGATCCAAAAACTTTTAAAATTCAATATTAGTAGTGATTCCATCTTGATGTGCATTAGGTGCGCGTTAAAGAGATGTGGAATGTCAATTAAAAAAATATTGGTCTAATTTTGTATATATTTGTGCAATACATGAGTTAAATTGGTAGCCTATGTAGGAAATGATGCTTTTTTGTGTAAAAGGGGTCTTAACAGAGAAGTGATAGGGAGAGAGGGAGAGAGGGAGAGAAAGATGGGAGAAGAAAAAGAGAAATATACAGGGGGACAATTGAGAGAGTGGAGTATGAATACGTAATGATACACCACATAAAACTATTGACAGTCCTTGATAAATCCTATCCTATCAATAATTATATAAATAAATTTGACTAGAATAGAAGTGACCTTGATAGATCCTATCTTGTCAATACATCTCTCTCATGGCATTCAATGCAACAAGACATTGCACTTTCACATCCATCAGATTCAAGTGAAAATGTAGAAAATAAGGAAAGATTCTAAAAGAAAAAGGGAATGCTTTAAAATATGAAGATAAACTAGATGTATATAAGGAAATAGGACCATGTGATCCTATTCAAAATAGAATATGTAGTCAGTTACTATGATATGTGCCAAGAAAACTAGTTGCCAACAGATTGCATGCAGTGAGCCTATGCACACCCACTTAAAATTTTACTTTTCCTAAAAGAATGATTCACATTAGTATACAATGAAAAGTGAGTTTAGTAATGATTCTTCCTACTATATAAATAAAAGTGAGTTAAATTTTGACATCATCTACAATATCACATTGAGCCAAGATCTAATTTAATTTTACAGTATCATGAAATCAATCTTACAGAGAGAGAGAGAGAGAGAGAGAGTTCTAACAATAACTTTAAACCCTAATCTCGAAGAGGAATTTTTTTTAAAATGGTCTTAGGGTTTGTGAATAGTTTTAGGGAAAGAAGATAAGAGAAACACTAAATCAAGCATAAATAGATTTGGATCTTAAAAATAACTAAAATGAGTCCTAATATTTCCTAGAGCTTCCAAATAATTTTTTCCTAACTTTTAAGGACAATACATTTAGCCCCAACATTAGTGGGACTATAAGACAAAGTCATGTTCACATTAAAGTATATCAAATACATAAGATTAACAAATCAAGGTTAATGAGACAAAGAAAAATCAAGCCCCCAATTTACTTAAGTCATCATCAAATCCAAAAGTAATATGTGTGTGTGTGTGTGTGTGTGTGTGTGTGTGAGAGAGAGAGAGAGAGAGGCCCTTTCAAATGTATTGATTATTTGACATAGAAAATATTTCCCCATGCATGCTTGTCGCTTTTGCTAAGTATGTAGGCCAACTGTAACAAGAAGATGATCCACCATGAAGTGTCAAGTGTTAGCATCACTCCCCATTTAAAGATGACCAAACAACTAAACACCATGTGCACAACTAGTGCTCTACTAGAAATCACCTCCATAACCAAAATTTACTGTGCGCTTGCAAAAATAATTTGCGATAGAAAAATTGAGCTTAAATGGATAAATGGGGTAGGATCCATTTGACAAATTTCCTTGCCAATTCTCACATGAGAGAGAAATATACAGATAGAGATAGAGAGGGAGGGAGAGAAATAGTAAAAGGATGGACATGAAGTGTGTGTGTGTGTGTGTATAATTTGAAGCTATCACTTCTCAATTGAGATCTTAGTTGCGCAAACAACATCATCTTCTATTTTGTAGCCTACCATTTGACCTCATGTACTTCATTAATGTATGCAAAAAATAGACCAAAATTTCTCATAAGTGACCTTCCAGACCTCTTCGGCGTACCCATTGCACACATAAGTGAGATTGCTAGTAATAAATGATATGATTGTTGATGTAGACTCTAAATCACTCACAACTGCATAATTTGGGAGAGAGCAAGGGAGGAATGTAGAAAAGGTAGCTCAAGGAAAAGGAGTGAATGGTGAAGGAGGGAGAAACCCATAATTTATAGATACGGGTTTGTTTGGGGAAGTGGAAAATGTGTTAGCAATAGAGGTTTGACCAGGAGAAAAGACTAAAAATTGTGAGGAGAATTATGTGTAACTTTGATTCATTTGGAAGTAGGAATGTAGGTGGCACTTGGGTGAAGCATATCCTTGTGAGCTCAAGTCCGTAAGGGAGGGTTTAGGCTGGGATAATTTCTAGAGATTGGGGTTATTCCTTGTTTAACCTTTCCTCTATAGTAGGCTTTAGTTGAGTCCAAAATGGGTAATAATGGTTATGGAGAGTTTTAAAAACCTAATAAGTTATATATAATACATAATGTGATTTGAATAGAAAGACAAAGAAAATTGATTTCGTGGACTATTTTATAGTCAACATCTACTTAATGTTACATGTCAAGTTGAGGCCATAATGCATTAGATTATGAATTTGTTATGTGTTTGAGATATTTACCACCAACCTTAAAAGAATTTGTGTAGGTACTTATCAATCGTTCAATTATGATCTACTTGTTCTAAATTAGGAACCCCTCTTCCTATTATAATGCTAAGCCAAGTATAGGCACTAACTTTTATAGTAATAGATGGTGTTAGGGCCCTGCGAAGGTGTAGGTAGAGGTTTTCATTTCTCTAGCATGTAGACTAGTCCGCTCTATTTGAGGCATTGATCATCGAATGATAAATCGTATGTACCGCTTAAGATAAGCTTATCTTCTTGAGATTGGCCATAGTCAATGAACATATTATGCTGGTAGACTGTCACTCATACCACCTAACTAATGAATGGTTACCACTAGTTGCATGTAGAAAATGGATACACACATCGATCTAGAGGATTGGAATAATTCCGCCAAGAGCATGTGGGCCTCAAGCCCAATTTTATGCTGATGATGGATGTCCTCACTAATTAGCTATCCGGTGGACAGTAGAGAAAAGAAATTCTAATGAGGAATAGGTAGGTGATAATTTAGACCAACCTCGTGATATGACTTTGGGCTTAGTTTGATGCACAGAAATGGTCTAGTTCACCGTATTAGGATGAAGATGAACACTTATTATAGTAAGGGATGTATTGAATCCTCTTCTTAATTATCTATTGGTACAAGACCATAGAAAGGAATGGGACCTACGATGTAGTGCACAATGCACCAACATTCCTTCTCCTTGGTAAGTGCTATGGACAAAGGATGGTGAGACATTATATATGATCCAATCAATATTTTATTGTGATTCTTGTATGAGCTAATAACTAATGTCTTTGTGATTCATTTATGATTCAACCACTATTATTTTGTGTCGTATGTTGGAGCTACTCACTATGTATGTGAGACTAGAAAAGCTAGTCAGTTTGTCTACTTGGGATGTGTATGAGCTAGTCTTTCTATATGTGACATATGCTTGAGTTAATCACTATGTAGGTGATTTTGATAAGACCCTCATGTGTATAACTGTAAGTTGGTAAATTAATGATTGATAATGACAGGTATGAAACCATCACCTAATGGCAATCGATATCCTTTATTGTGAGGGGACCAAGTTCATAGAACCCCTTCATTAATAGTAATGATTAGTCCTTCTAGTTGATAAAGTTTAACATTTATGTTTGAGTAGTTTATATAGTCCATATGGATAGGTTATCTTTTCATTGAATTTTGTTGTGGTAGAAAGGAATAGTGGTCAATGATATAAAATCACCAGTTAAAGCTTTTCATTTTAATGTAGATAGAGTTTGTCTCCTTAAGATTTTGGTTTAGGTTTTTGGTTTGGGGAGAAGCTTGTTTTAGTTTGATCAATGTGACTAAGTTCAATAATGTTTTGTAGGCCATCCACAAAGAATGTGTACATGGTCTTTGCTCTTACATACTGATTTTCATCATTTTCTATTTCTACAATTATCTATAATAATTTTTATTTTATTATTATAATATAAATACCACTTTAACTTTTTAATGATAAAAAATTAAATATTTATTATATTATATATTATAATGAATATTAATTATATTGTTATATTCCCATTTTTCCTTGTTATCATATTTTTATATTTTCATTAAATTCTTTAGAAAAGATTTGTTTAAGCAGCTGCAAAACGCTGGTGTAAAGCTAACCCCTCAACCTTTGCCAGCTTGAGTAGGAGTTATGGAGCAGAATATGGATTTCCACGGAAGCATAAACATGGCACATGGCTTTTTGACAGAATATTTCACTTTAATGTGCCTGGATGAAGCGATGATTGCAGGATATGCACAAACCAGAGCTGTTAGGATAGGCGTTAAAACTTTCAAGAGAAGGCATTTAGCGAGTGTTCTCCAACCATTGTCAGCGTTCTCATTGCCTCTGCTAGAATTATTAAACGCCTAGGGATGTGAAGTATTAAACGGACTGCCTCAGAGATGCCATCTCATGAAATATCATTGGAGGCGTTAAAAACAAAGAAGTCCAATATTGTTGAGCGTTTAAAAATGCCTGTGAACGTTATCTTTCACCAAAACCGAAAAGAATGAAAACTCATTACTTTGTATGTTTCATACATTACTCTCTGATGTTAGCACAAGCAAGGTCGGTACCTCTAGAATTAAAAGAATGTTGCCGATTTGTGATTCACTGAAAAAAACATTAAGTATATAGATAAGAACAGACAAGCAAGGTTTGTAAATCGAAAGAAGAGTACCTACATCCTGTCAATAGGATGAAACTAGTTTATATATATTTATATATATAATATGCCGAGAGTAATCCTATGTGTGTGAATGCAACATGTAAGACATTTTATGATTTTTAATCTTTAAATATATGGCATTAAGGGTTACTGTTACCGTTAGTGTGAGGGTTATGGTTAGTGCTACTATTACTGTTAATGTTAGTTAGGGTTAAGGTTGGTGTTAGGGAAACAATTAGATTCAATGTTGTAAAATAAAATAAAAAATTAGTAGTAGCAGGGTTATGGTTAAAAATTCTTAAAATTATTAGAATTAGGGTTAGTATCACATTTAACCTCACAATTTCACCTAGGGTCAATGGTAGGGACATGGTTACAATTAATTTGAACGGTATACAGTTACAGTAGTATAATGTTAATGGTAACAATTATAGTTAGGATTAGGGTTAGGGTTTATATCATGGTTAGTGTTAGGGTTAGATATAGAAATAGGATTAGGCATAATGTTAAGATTTCAAATAGAATAAGAGTTAGGGGTGGCTCTAAGATTATGGTTAGGGTTATTATTAGGATTATATTAGTGTTAGAGGTTATTATTAGGATTATATTATTGTTAGAGGTAATTTTAGGGTTGTGATTAAGGTTAGATATAGAAATATAGTTAGACATAGGGTTATGACTGAAAATAGAATAAGTGTTAGGGTTAGATATAAGATTATTATTTGGGTTACTATTAGACTCAATATAATAGTTAGGGATCGATTGAGAAATAGGATTAGGCATAAGGTTATCATTTCAAATAAAATAATCTATTAGTTTTGACTATAAGATTATGGTTAGGGTTTCTATTAGGGTTAGGATTAGGATTTTGGGTTATTATTAGGATTAGGTAAGAGGTAGAGTTTATATCATGGTTTTGGTTAGGGTTATAAGTTGAGATATGGTTAGGATTATGGTTAGAGTCAAGTTTAGAATTATAGTTAGGGTTTACATCATAGTTAGATTTAGGCTATCAATTAGGGTTAGGGTTAGTTTTAGGATTTGTGTTATCGCTAGGTCTAGGGTTAGGATTACATAAGTTGAGAATTAGGGTTAGCTTTATGGTCAGGTTTCTATTAAATTTAGGCTTGGGTACAAGTTAAGGTAAATAATATGGTTGGGGTTATGGTTTGGTCTAACATTTAGATTAGCGTAACTAGAAATAAAATTAGGGTTAGGATTTCAATTAAACTTAAGATTAGGTTAAAATCATGGTTAAGGTTATGTTGAGTGTTATCTAATTTAGTTTAGAAGGATTCGTAAGGATTCAAATAAAAATAGGGATAGGTTTATAGGATAAAGTGTAGAAATGGGGTAAAGGATATGTTGAAGGTTTGAGATAGAAATTGGTTTAGGAAACTATCACAGATATAATTATAGTTTGATTTAGCTTTATTGAAGAACCTTGACCTAAATTTATACTATAATATATTTGGAACGTAACTAAGAACTTACTCTGCTAGTATTTGGCAGGGAGTTATTAGAAAACTGGGGATCCCCTGGGCCCTTGGAGAGGGTGTACACCAGTTCACTATTTGGTGATCCCCTTCCAATCACCCTCTCCTCCAAATCCTATGGCACCTTCTCCCCCCGCACATTTACTGGACTATTTGGAAAGAAAGGAATAACATGATCTTCAGGGAGACTGATTCCGCGCCTGAGGCCTCTCTCCATCTAGGCATCAAGCTCCTATGTGATAATGCTACCTCAGTTAATTGGAAACTTCCCTCTGCTCCCTTGTCAACTTGGGATATCAAAACAGATGACAATTGGAACTTACTAGCGAGATTCACTAGATTCGACAACTCTAGGTTGAAGGCTCGGAATGCTACTCGCTGGGTTGCCCCGTCTATTGGCTAGATCAAATTAAACTTTGATGGGGTAGAAAATAATTTTGCCCAGGTGGAGGTGGAGTGCTAAGGGACCACAACGGTTCTTTCCTTTTGGCTTATGTTGGGCCACTCAAAATAAGTATTGTTAACCAAGCTGAAGGCACGACACTTCTATGGGGTATAAAATTTGCCATCTCCAAGAATATCAGGTTGCTAATGATCAAGGGAGATTCCAAAGTAATTATGGAGGCTGTCAACCGAAGGTCGAACGCAGGGTGGTGGGTGAGCTCCATCATAGTGGAAATTAGAGAGCTTCTCAACAACTTCAAGGACATGATCATTTCCCATACCTATAGGGAAGGTAACTCGGTGGCTAATTTTGTGGCTGGTATTGGGCTTAAACAAACTAGGGTGGTCAGTTGGGAGGAGATTAGTGCGCTACCAAAGGAGACCCAGTGGCTAATCAGGTGGGAAAAACATGACACCAACAATGTTTAAAATGGATCACTTTGCTGATAAAATTATTGAGGGCCCCACCATGCTGCTACGCCAGCTTAATGTGATGTTAATAGTCATTATGACTATGTATGTGCGAAATATTATAAAGGTTCATAATTGCCTTTTGAGAGATTATGTGTGGAAGGATGGTTGTCTGCATCGACAGGTCATTTCGACTACCAAGGGAATTAATAACAAGAATGGTTTAACTTCTAATAAGTACACCTGGAGATCTACTGGATTTCGCTATACGGGGCTCAATTCCCCAAAGACCACCCAACCCCTACCTTTTATGAATAAAATTCACATAAAATAGTTAACTCAAAAATCCTTATTTTATGCTCTGGCTTGCTAAGCTCGGCCCTGTAATTTTTAGAAGGCGGACCTATGGTGGAAAGAAGTCTGGTCGAGATGGGTGGAAAAACTTTGCGCATTGAACTGGATAAAATCAAGGAGGAGTTCACTACTGACCCTCTGGTTATTCACTATTTCAAAGACAATGGCATTTGGGGTTTTATGGAAAGAATGAAGGGTGGCCATGACGAACAAATTTCCAAGCAATTCGTGTCCTCATGGAACAATAGAAAGGTGTCTGTTGAGGGCATCCACTTTTAAATCAATGAGGAGGTAATTGGCAAGGCGATGAGGCTATCAACAAAGGGAAGTAAGTACAAGAAAACCAGATGAATGCCAGATATGACTAGTCTCAATCAATTCTTCAGGCTGAGAGAAAAACCTATTAAAAAGTCTAGGGGATTCAACCATGAGCTGCTCCCTGACTTATGGCCCAAGGTGTGTCACATTATTATGAAGTATTTCACTCTTGAAGGAAAATTTACTTTTTTTTATTACTATCATATGTCATTCCCTAACCACATTAGGAATAGGGACCTTATTTCCATCCCGTTCTACCTCCTCCACTCACTGGAAAGCAACATCTTGGACATAAAAGAGAACAAGAACCCTGAGAAGCCAATTTCCATCCTTCACCAAGGCCTCCTACTCTGTTTGTACAGTTTCCATAAATCCATTTTCCCCCCTCCTAAACCTCCCTTTATTATCACTGATATCACCCCAGACATTACTCCTACGGGAGCCAATAACCTCTCTCAATCCCCCTCCCAGTCCATCTAGGAAACTGACCTTGTCCCACATGATGGTAAAGGCTGCAAGAGATGTGTGCAGAACCCCTTCAAAAGGGCTTAGGATTTAGAGGAGTCCCATGTCTCTAAATCCATGGAAGAAAAGGATAAGATGGTGGTTGATACCACCCTTGAAGCTGAAAGGAGGCTTAGAAAGCCAAAAATGCCAGGCAGTCAGGTGGGGTTGGAAGTTGATTTGGGCGGTACTGTCCGGTGATCCAATAGAATTGCCAAAGAAAAATGCAAAAGATGACTCAGGGAAATGGCCTCTAAGGATAAGACGCTTTTGGAGGATATGGATACCTCAGGCTCCTCTGGGTTGATTAAGGACTCCTTGGCCAAGCACTCGAGCTCCCCCAGGTTTGGTAGCATTCCTCCTTTGAATCCCCCGCCTGTTGGGAATGAAATCCATCACAGTAATACCCCAACCCCGCTCTCTCCCCACACTCAGCAAGTCAACTCCCCCCACATTCAGCACACTACCATGGCTATGGCTGAGAAGGATAGGTTCAAAGGTTCCCTCAAATAGAAGTTCAATGAGCTAGATAATGAGATACTTGGCCTCAAGTAGGATATGAAGGAAATTGAGGCCCACATTGCTGATTCGAATAAATTTTCCCTTAAAGTGATGCATGCGTCGGTTGTCGCTATGTGTAATGTGCAAGAGAAGATTGCTGGTGGCAAATTGAAAGCCGATGAGGACAACAGAGACCTCTTCCTTTTTCTACAGGAAGAATGGGCCGCTACCTTGATGTCCAAGTGATTGGGCGAGAGGTCTTAACTGCTGCTTGTGCCATGGTGATTTTGTCTTGGGTCGGGCCTTTAGGCCCTAGGTTTTTTACTATGTTTCTCTATTTTATGGTTAAGTTTTTATGACTTTGGATTAGCCCTGCGTGGCAGTTTACTATTACTATGTTCTTTACTTTTTGGTTAAGCTACAACTCTGGTTCGTTCTTTTTGTTAAGGACCTTTAAGCTTGTTTTTGATAGAGGCAGATTGGACACTATTACTTTGTTGTTTATCTACGTTGAAGCTAAGTGCTATTAATGTTCTTTTTTCCTTCTCTGTTTCATGAGCCAACACCCTCTTACTGCTTTTTTCTGTCAAAACTAAGAACTTACCCTAATCCTCACTCTATTCCTAATTATGATTAATCCATAACCCTAATTAAAAATTTATCCTAAACATAACTATTATTAAACACTTAATTTGAGTGTTTTCAACAAGTATTTTGAAATTTGTATTTTATATTTTATGAGATCTATATAAATTATATTATGAATCAACTTTTTTTGACATATATTATGTAGGCATTAGTAGAACATTATTTTTTTGACATATATTATGTAGGCATTAGTAGAACATTATTAATCAACTTTTTTTCTTGTATTTCTATTTCATCTTTTCTTTGTACATACAAATTTTTTCAAATTCTACAATTTAAAAACTAAATTCTAATTTTTTAATTGTTAAAGGAAATAAAAAATATTTTAAAAAATAAATTAATTTTAAATTGATTATTGTGACTTAAAATTGTCAAATAGAAAAAATAGAAATATTAATGATTTAATTAGATATTTATATACTCACATGATTTATTTAAATGATAATTACACATGAGAAATACTCTCATAGTTTATTTAAGAAAAAACTTTTTTTTTATAATATGAGATATGTTTCTATTTTATTAGTTGTTGATTTACCTTTTCAATATTTCATCTCAAAATAGTTTGTAATAGTCACTCTTTCTAATTTCACAATAGATTTTATATTTGAAACTCTTAAAAAACTGAAGTTTTCTTTTTTTAATTATATTTTCTTTCTAATTTTACTTAATTGTTATTATTTTTTAACTGTGAAGACTTATTTAATTGATTGTGAAAACTACACTTTCTAAAGCTGAAAAAAATATGTTAACATTTATTAGTATTTTATTTAAATTAATGAACAATTATCTATATTTTTAGGGAAATTAATTTCAAATGAATGAATTGGGTCAACTTTTGAACCATCGGCTAAGATATGCAATAGAGAATCCTTCAAAATGGTGAAAACTATCTAGAAGAGTTGTATTTGGGGTTGATATCAGTGTTTATCAAAGAAAATGAGTGTTTTATAAAGATACTATTTAATTATTTTAGTACATGAATGAATGAATGAAGTTTACATAGTTTTTTCACAATATTTTTGTCTAACCGGTAGAGTATTGAAGAATATTTTAGGAAGAAAAAATCATACTTCATTTACAGACTTCGCTTTCATAAGCATGGCATTGAGACCGCAATAGATCTTTATTCTAGGCCTACAATTTCTCTCCACACTTGGGAGGATTTTCAAGTCCAGTTCCATCTGACTTACCAAGATCGTCAAACTTTTGAACTACTTCTCTTGGCTTTGCTAGTAGAAGTGCTTTATAAGATTATCATTTCAAGCATAAAACCATGGTGTAAGGACTACTGTTGGTATCCCCAAAAAAATATTTATTAGATATCAACCATGTCAGGAATATAGGTGGCTTTTGTCTCATTTTCCAATGGTTCAGGTTCTTAACCAAAATTGGCCTTTACAATCTTCACAATCTTCTTGGAGGTTGCCCTTTTCTACTATCTAGCTGTATGCTATCATAGAACCCAAACTAGCACATTTTTTCTAGTGTATTCTATTCCAAGGCTAGTCATTTGGATGCCATGTTCATCATTTGGGCATTCTAGATCCTTTGTGTCCATTTTGTGGCTAGTCTGAGTCCTTGATGCAAGGCCCTCTGTAGGTCATCATCTCATATAGAAACTTTCGGAGGCCATAACTTTTGACTCAGGTCTAGGTTTTTGCTAAATTTTTTCGGGTGCATGCCTCAGGTGGTGGCATTTGTTTTGCCAATGGATCTTAGATCGATTGGGGTCCATTTTAGCACATTTTCGGGAGTTGAAAGTTTCATCTTGGGCTCCGAATTTAGCTTTTAGTGTTTTTTCTCTAGTTTTTAGAAAATTCTATTTTGTAATAAATTTGAGTTTATGTTATCAAATCTCGGATATTAGTTGGCAATTCATTCTAACTTAGTCAAGGGCATGTTTAGGGAAAATCTCAGCTTTTTAGGTGTTGTTTCAAAAATTACCAAAAATGGCAAAAAACACCTGTAGAAAAAAACTGCCAAAAAGGGTAATTTTTGGATTTCTTGTTTTTTCTAGTTTTTTGGTTACTTAAGAGTTTGCAGCGAATTGTAGAGGGATTCAGTGATGAATGAACTATATTGAAGGTTTCAAATCTGTGTCTTTATCTAGTAATTGAATATTATTGTTAACAGAGGATTGTGTTCTACATCAGTCCTTCCTTCATATTTTCTAGTTTTGTAAAAGGGCTCAAAATTATTGAGTTTGGCTTCATGATCTTTTTCCCCGATTTCACCCATTAATTTTCTCCTAGCATATTTTCCTTTTGGGAGACAGTCCAAGATTCCCTTTTCCTTTTCTGCAACTTTGGCACACTTTCAAGATGAAAATTTTATTTTTAATGAGGAAGGATAAAAATGGAATAATTTTCTCAAATGTCATAATTGATACTAATATATTTGTTTTTTTCTAAATCTTGCATGTGTAATAATGTTATGTTATACATATACAAGTACAAGATGACAAGGTGGATTTAGAGGTGGCCAATTTGTAGAAGCTTCTACATAATTAGGATAATTCCCCATGTATGGATGCAAGGGTTCTATCAGATGCTTCTATTATCAACTGTCATTCCCCTTCCCATGGCTAGTGTCATGGTCGGAGTTCCTCTTGTCGACATTCAAACACACCTCATTCCTAGCATCTCTGATGCCATTCACCTAAACACAAGACTTCACCTCTTTGATGGTCGGTTCCCCACTTCATCATTGGTCCCCATTTGGGTGGGGTCCAATTGGTGATGCTCCTTCAACACCTTTAGGCTAGCCCTATTTTGGTGGAGATTCAAGTTGGTCATCTTCTTCCAAATAGTTCCCTAGATTAGCCCTGTAAATCTCTCTGTGTAGGGGTGATAAAGAAATAGAGGATGAAAATGTAGATGGTTGGACTCTTCCAGACCCTAAAATAGAGCCCAATGAGGGTTGGGAAGGAAGGATGACCCATACTCTCCTCCTCATTTTGCTACTTCTTTGGTTGCATAGAGGTGTTTTGTCTCTGGGTTATGCCCATGTTTTGTTTGTGTTTCTAGATAGTGTTCATATGTAACTTTGGTTCTAGTTTCTGAGAAAGGCACGTAGGACGATCAGAGAGTGAGTTAATTCCTCCCTTCCTTACTATTTTTTTATTTATTTGTACTTGTGTTTATAAATTAATATAAATGGTTAGGCTGTCTCATCCCCAATAAAAGCCTCTTCCATGGAAACAAAATCACACTATCATTTATATGTGTATTGTATGCTAAAAAGTTATAAATAATTGTTTTATCATTATCACATAGTTTAAAATTACATGTGCTTTCAAGTTAGAAATGGAGTGTTTTTAAGTGTATGGTATAATTTTGGGCTAAGTAATTATTAAGAAGATAATATATGAATATATCAATATTATAATTATTAAGCACATTGTCTTTGTAAGAGAATGAACTAATTAGTTGATATTATTTCATGATTTTGCTAAGTAATTTCATGTATGTCTACAAGACAGGTTCAACTCCTAGGGGTTCTACTCCAATTTGATCATTGATTTATTTTTCATCTTAATGTATTTAGTTTTTATTTATGTTTTTTATCTCTTTAACTATGATTAATGTCATAATAATTATCATATGGTACTTGTATTTTACAATTTCCAATAGCACCTTGATTATTGTCAGCGACTTCTCATAGTTGTCTTCTATGACACTGGAACTTTCTATTTCTTTAATTACATAGTACATAGTACATATTTTTAAGTAAGCTAGTGGAATGTTTTAAATGGAGAAGGTATTAGTGATACAATCTAGTGTAGTTTTCAATTGTGGCCTTGTGATGATCTTGTGATGAGGAAAGTGTTTTGGGGTTTTCTGTGTTTGGATTATTTCTTATAAATAATAGAGGCATGTGAGTTGAGGTTCTCTCAGTCTTGCACATCTTTTAATGTCAATTTGATGGTATTTTTAGTCTTGCATACGTTATTTGATGTTAATGACTTCATGATCATTGATAGCATATGATTGGTTCAACAAATTTTATTGTAATATGCTTATTTGGGGCCAAGTTGTGTAATTGAGGTCACATGAGGGTATTGATTTTGTTCCCTTATATTTTATGGTTGGAATTAGTTTAAATTTCAATTTGGTGATGAGTGTGAGCCTTTGATCTATTACGTTAAAATGATGGAATTCATTTTATTTTATGATTTTTGACATCCTTGGACCATGGGTTTGGATTCATGTTCACTTGCTAAGCTATAAGGCAATGATTGGACCTACCTAAGAGAAACAATAATCATGACATGGGTTATGGATTTTTTTTTACATCTACAACCCTCATTTGCGTGAGAGCTTCTAATCCTTTTCGACAAGTCCATTTCGTCCTTGTCTTATAATAATATAATCATGAGATAAAATTTCTTCAAGGTATTTTTTTTGAGAAGTTCATGCACCCCATTTGTGCATTCAATCATAATGTCTGATGAAATACCCCATCCAATCTGCATTGATGGATGTTCATTTCCTACTTCAACATGCTCATTTTATCAGAAGCTAGGAGGATGTTGGTGATGGTTATGGAGTATGGTCATGCTCTTGTTGTTTGCATTTGCCTATAGATATTAACTGTTAGGGAAATGCAATGATCAAGGATGTGGTGATTATTTTCATGACTAATGGATATTGGTAGATATGGTAACTAGAATGCTTTGGTGGTCATGTATGCAAAATGTCCAAACATATTATTACACTTATTATCTAGTTTTTAATCTTTATTTTATTATATTATTATAAATATTTAGGTTCATCCCCTTTCACCAAAAAAAAAAAAATTCCTAAGAGAAAGGGGTCGAAACTCTTAGAGAGTATGAAATAGAAATGTTGGCTCCCCTTTTGGAAATTTTGAGTTTTTATTCTTCTATTTTGGAAAAGATTACATTCTTCATCTTTAGTTTCTGATGCAGGAGCATCCTGGGTGTAAGAGCAATCTTCCATCACCCAAAAATATTTCTGTTTGTTTTTCAATAAGGGCTATCTTGTGTCGAGATACTATTTATGGAAACTTACTATTTTTAGTAAGTTGGTCATATGATCTCAGAATGTTCTAATTTCACAGGTGGAGGTTCATTTTGGTCGTATCAGCCTGCCAGTAAAGTTTCATTGCCGGATCAATTCTAGTCTTGAAGATATTGAAATTTTTTGGTATTGGCAGCAGGGTACATAAACTTCAAACTCAAATTTGAAGGCTTTAGAGGCCCCAGATGAGGTTGAAACTTCGATTGAATGAAGCTTGCTTAGTTTAGATGTTGTAGAGCACTTCACGCCCTTTTTGAAATGGGGTCATAATAGTCAATTAGGTCAACGGGTGATGACTTATGGTCTCTGGAAGTTGGGCCACCTAAAATGGCGGAAAATAAATTTCCTTCAAAATTTATGTTTGGGTTTCAAAAGTTATTTTGAGCTAACTATGATGTAATAAAATGAAAAATAAAATAATGCTAAGTTTGGTCGGCCTTATTGGCTAAAATTATGGAACCTTCCCAGGCGGTGGAAAATTGCCTATATAAGGAAGGTTGTAGTGTTGTCTTAGGCAGTTCGGGACAGTTCTGGGTAGTAGATTTGGGTAATAATTTGAGGCTTTGTCCTACAGAATATTGTAAGGGGAATGCCCATGTGGCTTTGCATATTGTAATTCTGAAAATTTGTAATTCCACATTTGTGGAGATAATAAGAAGCCCATTTAATGTTCTTGCAAATTGTTGTTGTTTCTCTATTTCTGTTATGTGTTTGTGGTATTAAGGGGAGCATCCTTCATCAGTTTCTGAGGATGAAAACCCTTTGTAGGAAATATTATCTGCATTATTTTGAGATACAATCTAGAGAATTCTTGGTGAATTCATTCAAAGGTCACATTTGGGCATATTAGGGTGGTCCCACAATAGTGTGTCCCACTTTTTGGCCAACTTTGACATGGAGATCAACATTCTGAGTAAAAAATTCACTTTCGAACACCTATTGCCGCAAAACTATTAAGAATTTGAAGATGATGTAAACTAGAGTCTTTTAGAATTTTCTTTCTAGTTTATAAATATATTTATAATTTTTTTTTAAAAATTCATTTAAATTCATTTTTCCTTCTCCTTCAAAAAGTGGTTTGCATGAAAAACTATGTTTTTAAGGAGTTACTATCACTTGGATCAGCATAACTTTTTTTTTAAATATGATAATGATGTAATTCTTTCAAGATTATATTTGTAACTTCAATATCTAAAGGATGCAATTAGTTTTATTCATTTTGGGTCAATATTTCATGGTTTATTAAGTTCTAAAGTGACAGTAACTGTAATTTAGACATAAGGTCACTTGGATTGCTCTAACTTGATCTTTGTATATCGAAATTCATTTTTTCTTTTTTTTCATAGAAAGGTAACAAAAATACTCTTTTCCTCATAATTTTCATAATTTTTTTTTTCTAATTTACTCTTTTTCCTGAATTCTTGAAGAGATAGGTTATTGAATGACCAAACAACCTATGTTTAGTTAAAGTAATAGTTAAAAGTGATAAGGAACTCAATATGTATTAAAATTATATTCATTAGAAAGCTTGTTCCGAATAGCTTCATTTGACATTGTATGTTTGAAAAAACCATTTTGTTTGGTCCTTTTCCCAGGTCTCGAAAGACCATTTTTTTGTAGTTCACTTTTTTTATGAGGGAAAAATTTTAGTTTAGGGGTCTTCGCGCGAAGACCCCCTTTGCGTGAAGACACCTGAGGGGCTTCATGCAAAGGGTCTTCGTGGGAAGATCCCAAAGTGAAAAGTCCGGTGAAGAAACACCCCACCAGAATTTTTCCCAAGGTACTTCGAGCGAAGTCAATCAACTAGTGATGACTTTGTTTTGTAAAAAAAATTAGAATGGTATAAAAATAAAACATTTTGTTTCTATTTTATACTGAATTGCAATAAATTAATTCACTTTTTCTATTTTTTTTCTATTATTGATCAATTTTTACAAAGGCATTTTTTGGAGGAGTATTACTATTTCTATTTTTTCAAAGGCATAATTTTGGAGAGGAGAAATATTAGATCAAAGTATTTTTTGAAGAAGATAATTTTTATTGGCGATCTTGTGGAAGACATTTTTTGGAGAGAAGAAATGGGGAACAAGAAGGAAAGACAAAGTAAATCTACTAGAAAAAGGTCACCCAATACTGAAAAAAGAAATCGTGAAGTTGCATTGACATATTATCATAAAACTAAAGAAGGTGAAAGACAAGCTGAAGTAGGAGGGTCAAGTCAAGTCAAATAATTGCACATTGAAGAAGGGTCGGGATCACTCCCTACGAAAGCTCAATAAATTGATGTTTGAGAAGTGTCAAGATCACGTGCTCCTACTGGTATGGATGAACTTTTAAATTTAGCTCAAACTGTAAAGAGAAATATTAATTATAGAAACTTAGATAATTTACTTACAATGGATTGGAGAATTTGTGATCACTTGC